>ML108658.1:0-10515 GCA_003697995.1 Taxidea taxus jeffersonii
ATTTGGGGGGCTTTCTGTGTACCCATTATCATTTCTGGGACACTATCTTCTTCAGCTTCAGTCTGGGATGTATAAGGCTAGAACACACATCACTGTGCCATTTCTTGGAGTCTGAAGTCCCTAGTTTATCTGCCCTTTTTCTCTCCACCTTTCAAGGGTCTTCTATGCTCATTTTATATATAATGCTCAGCATGTTTAGTGTACTTAGTGGGAGGAATAAGAAAACATATCTTCTCCATTTTTCTGGAATCAGAAGTTCAATCAAGTCATTTAATTTTAAAACCTGACGTAAGTCTAAGAGTTCAACATTCCAAAAGCTGAGGTCATTTTATATGGTAGGAAACCTACAGCAGTGACATGAACTGTCTTGTTCAAGGCCCGGGAGGAACTTGCTAACAGAAGATCATAAAATCAGTCAAGATTTTTTTTTTCTTCAGTACCATTCTGTTTCTTTAAAATCTAAGAAAAAGATGATGAAAGATGATTGTGTAGTTCTATTAAAGTCAGTTATAATTATACAGAATTCATATGTAACATATGTAACTTTTTTTCTTTGTCTTCTTTTCCCCCAGAGTAGTTATGGAAGGCAAACACTTGATTACTGACATCTTTAAGAAACTGTTAGCCCTGCAGACCTGTCCTTATACCAGGAGATATAAACCTGAGCTTCTGTTCTCTCCTGTTCTGTAAGAAATAAGCAGTATCATCTAAAGACAGTTAGACTGTATTGGAACAACAACAAAATTTGTTTATTTCTTCAGATTTTAGAAGCACAGTATAAAAGCTAAGGTCATCAGACCTGGGTTTTAGTTCTAATTCTGTCTTGGGGTTTAACATGGTTATTATGCAGAGTATGAACGCCTCCAAAAGTTTCCAATAATGACTGTCTTCAGGATTATTAAAATTATTAAGTGAAATGATGCATGTTAAGCCCATACAACAAGTTGTGTACTCAATAAATAGCAGATATCAGACATTATCGTCATGTTAGGGGATTTTTAAATTATCTGGAAACAAACAATACATAATGTGAGAAGCTTTTGTTTTTTTACAGGCTTATCATTTGTGGTCCCTGCCACTGACCACTGACCAGCTGTGCAGCTGGGCAGGCTTTCATTAAAAAGAAATTACCTTAAAAATTAGAAAATCCATCATATCCATTCATTCAAGTATACCCACACCCATAATCCAGTCAACATATTTGTAAAAAACATCCAATTTGATAGCACATTCATTCAAAATAATCCATTTTAGTTTGTAATTTCTAAACATGTAATTTATTTTATTAACATATTTAATCTTTTGCCAATAATGTACTTCTTTATTTATTTATTTATTTTGAGGCAAGCAGTACCTATCTACTTCTAAATTCCATTCCAATTCCATTCCATCCTTTGTGGTTGCAAAAGATACCTAACCTAATTATTTATGTATTTACTATTTTTAGCTTATATTTTATCAGTTGGCCCTTTATAAACATAAAAGTTTTAGGGACATATCGTATTTATATTATAAATACCACTTATAAATATTGTGAATTTAAATTAAAAAAAACCTAGAATATACATCTTAAATGTATATTAGAGCCTGCTTGATTACAAAATAATTTCAGGAAGACTTAATAAGTTCTTAAAATATAATAAAATAAAGAACATTTTAAGAAAGTTGAAAAAAAAGAGCTGGCCATAAATTAGAGGGCTTTCTAGCTATAAAGCATGCAAATAATCTAAGAATTACATCCACATAATTAACCAGAATACCATCTGAGTTGCCAAGGAAAATAATTTTGATTTTCATTACTGGGTGGGAGGAACATCTGAGACTTCAGATGGTGAGTAAGGGTGACTTTGCCCTAATTCATGAAAATCAGGACAGCACATTTCAATATGATCGAATTAAACAGAGCCCAGGGAGCAACCATGTCGATAAAAGATGACTGCGATTAAAACTTGTGTTATTTAGACATTGTTATTGACACCATAAGTATCACCATGTGCTCTGCAAGCTGCAGTGTGCCCTCAAGGTGGTCATATGGATAACAAGATCCATTTTTTCTCTCTATTAAATGGATGCTATGGGACAGACTTTCCTGAAATAGAAGGAGGTTTCCACATGCCAAAAAGGAAAGTGTCAGACTGGCGCCTTATCAAATTAGAGGTAAAAGTTTGGCTCAGATGAGCCACAGTAGCAAGATTTATTATATTTTTGCCTTTGTTGTTTTGCTGTTGTTTGATTGTTTATTTATTAATGGCAGGACCTGGGAGCCAGAGGATTTAAGATAGGCTTTTTATTTGGTTCACTCTATTAAAAGCTTGTTGCAGCCGTTTACTTTGGAAGAACGTTGACTGGCAGAACTTATCTAATGAAGTACTTGTTTGTCCTTGGGGGAACTCACTTGGACTGAGAATCCCTTGATGACCTACTCCACTCTTAAAGCACTATATAAAGTCAAAAATTATAGTTTGAGGCTCATCAGTTGGAACTGATAACTCAGTCACGTTTGCAGTTTAAATGTGCAAAAAATATCCATACCTTTATCCACCATTTCCTGTTTATTTTTTCCATTTTCTCCTCCTTTTCACTTTCTCTGTATATGTTATGATTTTTTAAAAGAGTTTATTTATTTCTTTATTTATTTGAGAGAGGGGGGCAGTGAGTGAGTGCAGGGGCAGAGGGAGGGGATATGGAGAATCTGGAGAAGATTCCATGCTAAGCATGGAGCCTCATGGGGGGGGGCTCGATCCCAGGACCCTGAAATCATGATCTGAACCAAAATCAAGAGTTGAGGTATTTAGAAACATACATATTCTTGTGCTTTTTCTAACCTGATAAACTTAAACAACAATACTAGAGAACAAGGAGTATTTTTTGTACACTCTTGTTGTTACTGGAATTATATTTTATATAATATATTATATTTATATACCAACCTCAATATGTAAGCTGAACTGACCTATGTATTTCCATATGACCGCATGAGCTATGGTGCTGGTACTATAGACCTTGTTAAGTGACTCACATCTGTGCTGTTACTGAATTTGTTCTATCACTTTGTATAATTGATTACCTTTCTCTATATCTGCTTTTCTTTCATTTACAAAAAAAAAATTTTTTTTTGGTATGTTGTGAATATTTGCACTTAAGACATTGTGGTAGACTAAATAATGACCTTCCTAAAATGTCCATGTCTTATTTCCCAGAACTTGTAAATGTTACCTTATTTGGAAGGTAACCACTTGATGTTGTCAAGTTAAGGATATTGAGATGGAATGATGATTCTAGATTATCCAGTGGGCTGGAGGAGTCAGAGTAGGAAGAAAAGGGGACTTACAGAAGTGGAGACTAGAATGATGATGCACTTTGACGATGCAGGACAGGACCACAAGCTAAAGAATAAAAGTGGCCACCTGAAGCTGAAAAGGGCAGTGAAAGGGATTCTCATCTCAGAGTCTCCAGAAGGAGTCATCCTTGTGGACATGCTGACTGCAGCCCAGTGTGACTGCTTTCAGACTTCTGACTTCCAGAAGAGTTAAAGAACAAATCTGCATTGCTTGAAGCTAGTAGGCTTGTGGTAATTTTTTATGGCAGCAATAAGAAACTAATACATTTGTGTGTATATATATATATATATACACACACATATGTATATATATTTAAAGCAAAATGAAAAAAAGCTTTGCTGAAATATGATTTATATAAATGACATATTTAAGTAGTGTAGTATATTTACGCATTGTGCAACTATTATCATAATCTGATTTTAGAACAATGTTATTTTCCTCAAAAGAAATCTCATACCCATATGTGAGGATATATTCTTATTAAAAATAACATAACTGCTGCTTAATATAGGTGGCAGCATCCCAAGGATAATTTGTTAAAATAAGTAAACTTTTGTTAGGAGTGGGATAGAGATTGGGGTAGGGTGAAAGTAGGTAAAGACTTTTGAGGAAATGTCTGTAGTCCTGGACTGTTTACAGTAACTCTTTTCCATCTAAAACGCCCATTAATAATAAGAAATCCAGATTAATCTTGGAATAGAAAGGAAATTTAAGCACCATCTCCTTCTTTCCATGCATACTGCTTATTCCAGAAAGAATCTCAGATGACTTCCAAAGAATCTAAAATAAAAGCAAGAAAAATATTATAGAAATTAAACTTTCATTACAAAGGATAGCTGGGAATTGAGCTGAAACTGCACACTGTAGGGACCCACATCAGTTACCTGAGCTGGAACAGAATTTGTTACCAAGCTTTTCAAAACTGATGAAAGAGAACTCCTTTTTTTTTTTTTTTTTCCCACCACAGTCTTAAATGGCCTTGATGCAAAAATAAACTAATTGTCCAGGATAACATGGTATTTTCTGGTGTAATAACTAGAAAATAATAATCCTGATGATGACACTGTAATAAAGTGGAATCATGTATACACAAATATTTATTCAGTGTGTCCAACGTGAATACTACATACTTGGGATGTATCAAAAAAAGAAACAGATAAAACCCTTTGCACTCAGATAATTAGACGTTTCTAATGTCATCTAAAGGGACTTAGAATGAGTTACCTAAGGCATCACCCCACAGTCACAACTTAGTAAAACCAATTATAAAGACAGGCTAGACTGTGTCCTTGAAAATCATTTAGCATCACCATTCTTACAGTAAATTTTGGCTGACATTGATTTGAGATTTTGCTCCTGGCAAATGCCAGAAATACAGCTCTTCTATGTAGCCATGAGAATTGAGAACCATGTTCCTTAGGTATAGTCAAGGTGGGGTTAGGGTTATAATCCTTTTATGGAGGCTTAAAATCTCAATAAAGCAATCAGGGTGAGCTGTGAGCCTGTCCACATTCAGGAGGCAAATTCTCTTTAGAAAATTGTTTTGAATCAGCTTCACCCATAGAACTCAAGCGTTTCAGATCCACTCTATAAAGGAACTAGGTTTTACTAAGAAATAATGTTCATATTAGCATATAACTAAATATACTTGAATGGAAATAGCATCTTAATGATGCACCCATAGAACTTTACATTGAAGAGTGAGAGTCTATATATTTTTTTAAAACTAAGCAATTAAAATAAGCATGGCTAAGATTTTAAAATTGTAAGATTTTTACTGTAGGGACATGGTACATTTATTTTTTTTTCTCATCATTTTAATCTTAATATTTAACACATTATCGTATGAAGCACCGAGGAACTTGATTTTCACACATATCTTTGAAATAACTTGTTAAAAATGGGCTAATTATTTTGCCAGTAAGTAGAGGAGACAAATCTCATTCAACTGACCCCAGAACACAGAGTTGTAATAATTATATTTTATTGAGCACAAATTGTGTGCCAGAAACCATAAGTGACTTCACTTGCTATTTAATTTGCATGATGTGATATTTTATGTATTAGGCAAATACAGATATTACACTAATATTTCTAAAGAGGCTAACCAACAGTTTGTTATGGAGCTAGTTCAAGGAAAAGGATGAACTACTGCTGGGGGGCAGTGTTCTTGTAAGAGTGGAACTTTACCAGGCTGGTATGCAAGGGTCAAGGAAAGAGCCTGAGAAAGAGGATAAAGACAGGGAAAATCATGGCACAGAGACAGAATTACTGCAATTCAATTGGACAGTGTATAGGTAAATGGGTGTTTAAAGAAGTTAGCTACTGCCAGTGTGCATCCATCTAGAAGGAAAGGGAGGTTATTATGTAATTGAAGAAGCTTGTGAAAGAGGACAATTCAGGTAGCCTGGGCATAAAACTGAGCAAGGAACTTGGCACAAAAACTAAGAAAAAAAGAAAAGACAACCAAGATTAAGATAGTAGCACCAAAGCTATGAAATATGTAGCAGATAGAAAAAAAATTCTTTGACATTTATTAGAACTAGTGAGTGATGATTTCAAGCTTTACTACAAAGCTGTGATCACCAAGACAGCATGGTACTGGCATAAAAACAGACACATAGACCAGTGGAACAGAGTAGAGAGCCCAGATATGGACCCTCAACTCTATGGTCAAATAATCTTCGACAAAGCAGGAAAAAATATACAGTGGAAAAAAGACAGTCTCTTCTGGGAAAATTGGACAGCTGTATGTAGAAGAATGAAACTCAACCATTCTCTTACACTGTACACAAAGATAAACTCGAAATGGATAAAAGACCTCAACGTCAGACAGGAATCTATCAGAATCCTAGAGGAGAACATAGGCAGTAACTTCTTCGATATCAGCCACAGCAACTTCTTTCAAGATACGTCTCCAAAGGCAAAGGAAGCAAAAGCAAAAATGAACTTTTGGGACTTCATCAAGATCAAAAGCTTCTGCACAGCAAAGGAAACAGTCAATAAAACAAAGAGGCAACCCACGGAATGGGAGAAGATATTTGCAAATGACAGTACAAACAAAAGGTTGATATCCAGGATCTATAAAGAGCTTCTCAAACTCAACACACACAGATAATCATGTCAAAAAATGGGCAAAAGACATGAACAGACACTTCTCCAATGAAGACATACAAATGGCTATCAGACACATGAAAAAATGTTCATCATCACTAGCCACCAGGGAGATTCAAATCAAAACCACATTGAGATACCACCTTACACCAGTTAGAATGGCCAAAATTAGCAAGACAGGAAACAACGTGTGTTGGAGAGGATGTGGAGAAAGGGGAACCCTCTTATGCTGTTGGTGGGAATGCAAGTTGGTGCAGCCAATTTGGAGAACAGTGTGGAGATTCCTTAAGAAATTAAAAATAGAGCTTCCCTATGACCCTGCAATTGCACTACTGGGTATTTACCCCAAAGATACAGATGTAGTGAAAAGAAGGGCCATCTGTACCCCAGTGTTCATAGCAGCAATGGCCATGGTCGCCAAACTGTGGAAAGAACAAAGATGCCCTTCAGTGGACGAATGGATAAGGAAGATGTGGTCCATATACACTATGGAGTATTATGCCTCCATGAGAAAGGATGAATACCCAACTTTTTTATCAACATGGATGGGACTGGAAGAGATTATGCTGAGTGAAATAAGTCAAGCAGAGAGAGTCAACTATCATATGGTTTCATTTATTTGTGGAGCATAAGGAATAACACGGAGGACATGGGGAGATGGAGAGGAGAAGGGAGTTGGGGGATTGGAGGGGGAAATGAACCATGAGCCATGAGAGACTGTGGACTCTGAGAAACAATCTGAGGGTTTTGGAGGGGAGGGAGGTGGGAGGTTGGGTGAGACTGATGGTGGGTATTATGGAGGGCACGTATTGCATGGAGCACTGGGTGTGGTGCATAAACAATGAATTCTGTTACACTGAAAAGAAAAAAAAAAAAAAAGTAGAGAACTAGTGAGTGAATGCCGGTATATGGGACTGAAACATGGACTGTGGTAGACAGGTGATAGGTCCCCAGAATCCTCAGATTTCCCTTATTAAGGCTGAACTAGCTTCATGGACACACTGGCCCTGAAATCACTCTCTTCCCAAGTGCAGCCTGCATCCAGTGAGTGACCAAAGGGCACAGAGAAAGGCCCAAGTATCTGAAGCCAGCTAACCACCATTTGATGAGTCATTCTTCATCCGTAGTTTTGCCTAAGTCTTCATCAGCCCCCATAGCCCTCCAGCTTCGGCCTCTGCTCAATACTGCTTCCTCCCTTTCTTTGACAGACAACCCTTAAAAAACAAAAACAGAAACAAACAAAAACCCAAAGGAGCTCACCTCAAACACCATCTCTCTCTGCTTTCAGAGAACCCAACCTGTGATAATGCCCACATACCTGAACTGAGGCTTCATTATCAAAATTGGAATACCAAAGGGAAAAGTGGTAAAAAGTAATTCATTCAGTTTTAGAGTACTGTATTCAAGGGAACAGTGGGTGAGCTAGATGAAGATCTCTTGCACATGGAAAAATATTTAGGGCTATGGCTCCAGAGTAAAGGCTGAGTGGAAATTTGTACTTCAGAACTTTTTTTTTAAACAAAGATATTTAAAAAAGTATCTTTCACATTTTTTTGTATGTCATAGGTCTAGTTCATAGCCTATTTTTCCAAGATTCTAATTAAAAGCAACAAAAAAATATATTCTGTTTACTATAAGGAGATTTTAGAAATATTTTCATTGTCTCTTTGAATATTTATTAATTAATTCTGCTGTGCAACTTGGCATCGTCTAATGTTGTTGATGGCTTACAGCAGACAAGTCCAAACTGAAGTCAAGATTCCATTCCCTGAGCAGCTCTCTCAGGATGTGGCATCCCTTATGTCAAGCTATTTTCTTTATTGCCCAATTTATACATAACTGACAAGGTGTCCCAATTGCCTGGTTATGATATCCTTGCTTCTTCCTTGATGGGAAAGTGATTACGTTTTAAGGGGCTTTCTACACACATTTGTCAGCTTTTAGCTGTTGCTTATGTCCTCAGTTAGTTATAATTGATGCCCAAGGGTAACTTGTACATTTAAATGAGAACTGTTAGTGATTATTCACATCATATCATCTATAAACACAGGAAGAGATGCAAGAAAGTTTATTTCTTCACCTTCATATCTCCTACATGTGTATTTGAATGCTGAATGGCATCCTCAGGCTGCTTTATTTTCAGTTGGCCCTCTTATGACTTTCTGATTTCACATTTCATTAGATAATAGTATTGGATTTGTACCAAGTAAATAATATATACATGTATGACTTTGCAGTTAGACTTAAGAGTGCATAAAATGAGAGGCATCTGCTACTAATAATCATCAATGGAAATGACTATGAGGGCATTCCAGTACACACACACACACACACACACACGCACACGCACACGCACACGCACACACGCACGCACACACACACACTTTTTCTTAAGATGATACGGAGAGATTGCTCCTATAATAAATTACACCAAATGGGCGCCTGGGTGGCTCAGTGGGTTAAAGCCTCTGCCTTCGGCTCAGGTCATGATCCCAGGCTCCTGGGATCGAGCCCCGAGTCGGGATCTCTGCTCGGCGGGGAGCCTGCTTCCCCCTCTCTCTCTCTGCCTGCTTCTGTCTACTTGTTATCTCTGTCTGCCAAATAAATAAAATCTTAAAATAAATAAATAAATTACACCAAGTAGTTATAGATATTTGACAGGAAGAATTAATGTAAAGAATACAATGCTCTCTTACATCTAGTAAAACAGGCAAAGATATTTAAATGAATGGGATCTGTAAGAATGGGGACTGTGTATCCTAATTTGCCTAGAATAGTCCTGGTTCCTGCCTGTTGTTCCTACACAATCATCTACAACATCCCTTTAATTCTCCAAAGTATCCCGGCTTGCTCATTAAGTCCTATGGCCACCTTACCTAGAGTACTTGTAGATTATTTAATAATTTAGCCTATCACTACGCTGGGTAGCATGTGACCTGTCACAAACTTTTTATTAAATAATTCTAATGTATGAACCAAATTATTATTCCTAGAAGGAAATAGTGGTTTGAATCCTTCTGGGTTTGAATGCTTATGAAATGTTTATTATAATTTATTTTGGAAAAATATGGAATTTATCACTTAAAAATTCAAATGATCTTAAAATATATGGGTTTCTGAATCTGATGCCATCAACAGAATGGCAGCACAATCGCTGATCCAAATGCAGGAGATTCTGAGGTGTTGTTAGTTTACTATAAGGAATTGATGGGACAGCACACTTCACCTTCAGTGTTCTCTACTAATATGGTTGATCATAATCATAATATCATTTTCTAAAGTATTGTCTAGATGCATAAGATCATCAGTCATGAATTGGTTTCTGTGGCACAAATCCTTTTTGAATACCCATGATTTTGGAGTTCTTGGATAACGAGGATATTAGTGATGGTAAATTCATTGCTTTTGTGAATTCATACTGGCTTTTGTTTTTGTTACTGCTGACTTTATAATGTAGAAACCATGACATTGCTAGTAACAATTTTATCTCTATAATATATACTTATTCAAATTTCTTCCATTAATTCAGTGATCATCACTTTCCAGATAGAAATATGTTCTATTCCTGGTTTGTGTATAATAGTTTTCAAGATTTTAAAGTAAATATTTTACTGACATCATAAACACTCACAAGTGTCCAATGATTGTACCTTCATGAGTCATTAAAATAATTTTGTGAATAAAAATAGTCATTTAATTTAGACATAATCAATAAAATTATAACAGATATTTTCAATGAAGTACCTTTTTATACTGAAATAATAATAGTTTGTGTTATGTAGAAAAGAGCCATTTGTTTTGTTTTTTTTTTCTTGAAATCACTCCAGAGTCTGACCTTTAAAAAAAAATGTTTTTTTCATACATTTGAAATGTTCCTTTCTCAGTGAGTTGTCTTCCTGTCAATTATGACACTTAAGTCAAACTTACTGTCTTCCTGTATCTAATGCAAAACTTTTTGCCTTAAAATATTTTTATCCACTTTAAAACAAAAACAAAAACCTCTAGTTTTCTTCCTCTTCTTTTCTTCTCAGACAAGTATTGGCAAAAGCAATATACACTT
>ML108658.1:10915-26772 GCA_003697995.1 Taxidea taxus jeffersonii
TTGTCTCCAAAACCTCAACCACACTCAGATTTTAACATTTATGATCCAATGTTTAAACACCCCGATGTTTAAAATTATTCTGTGAAGATTGACAGTTTCACAGAGAGAGGGAGAGAAAGTTGTGTGTGTATGGTCCTTAAGTGATTTGACATTTCTAGAGTATTTGCCATTAATTGACAATTTCTTCTTTTTAAAAGTTTCTCCTCTTCTCCATGTTAGTAATAAAGTCTTCATTTTACTTTTATTTCCAAAGTCCTTTCTTTTAGTTGCTCTTCTATATTATGCATATTATTGAAAAACCTGTGTCTTGACAACATTTTTATTCTTTTATAAGCTATCCTCCTTTGAGATTTGACCTTCCATGTGGATGATTTCAAACTTTTTAGACTCTCCTAAACTGAGAATTGCATTCCCAACTACTTCCTTGACCTCACCATCTAGAGTCCTTGTAAGCGACTTAAACAAACACTCAATCTACATTAATTACATGTTTTCCCAGTATCCCAGGATAGCCCTGGGATTCCTTGATGACACTTTTTTTTTTAGTATACCCTGTGTATACTTGATTGGCAATTTATATAAACCCCATTATGCAAAGTCTGGTTTAAATATTTCCTTATTTCAAATTTCTTGACATATGAACTAAATTGCCTAACCTGTGTGTGTGTGTGTGTGTGTGTGTTTGTATTTTCCCCTGTACTTATAAAGTCTAAAAAGCACCGTACATTTCCTTGTTACTTTCTTTTTACTCTCACTTTATTCATTTTTATTTTCTTGATTTTTAAATTAAATTCCCTATTTTACACATTCAACTGCAATCATGTGTAATATCTGAAATTGACAAGATAATAACATCTTATATTTTATGATTTCAAGTATTTAATATGAATAAATTATTTTACCATATATGCTTGCATAAAGTGAGTAAAACATGTTTCAGTAGTTAATAAACCCCATTATTATAAAATTAAAAGAGTTAGTCATATCTTTATGTTCTGTCATATTTTGCACTGTATTTTGTCACTAGCTAAAATTTAGTTAGCTGTTTTGTAGAAAATGATTTTCTTCGTCATCATTTAATGATACTTTCTTCCCCTGGTGCTTTAGTCACTTTTGTTTATGCATCCACACTACATATTTGATGACAGTAAATGCTTCTTATTATCCTTGTCATCAAAAAGAACTAAATGAATTCTGGGCATGGCATGATAACCAGTTCCAGGTGCATCGGGTGTCCTTGAAAACTGTTTGTTGAATAAATGGATGAATGATTTTTTTTTTCTCTTGATAGTCTCTTGAGGACAAGGACAGTATTTTTATGTGTCATAATAGCCACAATATTCTAACACCTAACCGTTTTCTAAGAAGCATGTGTAGAATTTAAATAGTCCTCAATAGAAAATCTCATTCAATAAAAATATTGAAACTAATCTCTGAAATAAAAGACAAAATTTGTGAAATCCAAACAATTTGTTAAAGACAAAAATTTTAAAGTTTCTACTATTGAAAGTGAAATTAATTTTAAACTTTTTTTTTTAAGATTTTATTTATTTATTTGACAGAAAGAGCAAGTAGGCAGAGAGGCAGGCAGAGGGAGAAGGGGAAGCAGGCTCCCCGCTGAGCAGAGAGCCCATAGCGGGGCTTAATCCCAGGACCCTGGGACCATGACCTGAGCCAAAGGCAGAGGCCTTAACCCACTGAGCCACCCAGGGGCCCTGTGAAATTAATTTTAATGCTCATTTTATGGCCATAGTTAATGATATCAAAATACTATTTATCCTATCCAAAATAATCAATTTTTATATTGATTCATTTAAAAGGTGTTATATAAATATTATTTAATTTAAAGTATATTCTGTATATGTATATATATGTCTATAAATTATTTACCTTGGAAAATAACTTTGAAGGGAAAATTGATAAAAGTCAAGAATGCTATTAGTTTTCTACTTCAGTTCTATACATCAGCACAACATTAAACATTTAAAAGATGAATGAGTTTTGTACATGACTATTATGAATTCTGTATGGAAACAACATTAGCACATACAAAATACAAAAATCAGAATCCTAATGGCTACATTCTTGCATTTAAGAAATGTTTCATAACATTTCACATTTTGGTGAAATATGTTATACTGAGAATTGATTTTTATTGCAGAAAGTTAAAAATGTATGGCTTCAAAATTGTTATGATAAACAATTTTCAGTTGAAATCTAGAGTAAAATAGGGCTGGTAATCAGTTCTCTGAAAGTGACAGTTGTAATAACATGTTAGGGAATTCTCAGAGTAGTTCATGATTTTGACCTTTGGAAGGTATGGACTTAAGGGAAAATTAAATTTGGAATAACAGATGGAAGAGGCATCCACTTTCCTTGGCTAATATTAGAGAGTAATTTAAAAAACCGAGAGGAACCAGTTCTAAGTTTCACACAGAGGAGAGGAACCAGTGTCTACATATTGTGGGTTTTTAATAAATGTTGTTGTCATAGCTGTAGCTCTCACATATCCAGAGTGCACACCACAGACCCAATGGCACCCACACTTTTACTTTGTGGCTTCTGGCTGTCCACATCTTTAACACAAATAGATGTACCTTTTAGACAATGCTATTTTTGTGTGAAGTAATTTCATTTTCAAACAAATGTCATTGTCTTCAGCTTCTATTCACTCATACTACCATTCCAACTTTAAAAAAAAAATAAATTCCATCTACTTTAGCTTAAATGTATGTGTGTGGATTTTAAAATGTAGCATTATAACCTCTCAAACTGTTACTGTCCTTTGTACCTGTGTATTTCAGTGAAAGTCAGCTGAAAGCCTAGCTAATTTGCTTGGGCTTTATTTTTCTAAAAAGTGCGTGAATGTGCAAAAGAATAGGAAAAAGAATAAAAATGCACCTCAGGTTATTACTATACTATCTCCTTTCACCAAACTAAAATTGTTTCCTACTCTAGTACCAAAAAAAAAGAAGAAAAGAAAAATGCCTTTCTCCCAAACAACAAGAGACAGTTTAACAAAGTGAATAAAATACAACTACTGATTTCTCTGCCAACAACTTGAACAGCAGAGCTTAAAGGGTTGACTCAGAGCTCGGACTCCTAGAAATTTAGGCCTGAGATGGGGAAACATTAGAAGTCCCACCTGGCAATGTCTTTCAGCCAATAGGAAGCTGAGACCAAGAGAGTTAGTAACTTACTTGGGTTCATAGCACCAGTTAGTGTTAAACATGGGACTGTTCCTACATATTCAAGGTCTTTTAAAGATGTTCTTTATATTACACTATTCTACTTCTTTTTTTTTAAATTTAATTAGGCAACATATAGTAGTACATCATTAGTTTCAGAGGTAGCATTCAGTAATGCATTAGTTGCATGTGACACCCAGTGCTCATCACATCATATGCTGTCTTAATGTCTATCACCCAGTTACCCCATCCCTCTATCTACCTCCCCTCCAGCAATCCTCACTGTTGCCTAGAGTTAAGAGTCTCTCATGGTTTGTCTGCCTTTCTGAATTCCCATTCAGATTTCCCTCCCTTCCCCTATGATCACTCTGCACTATTTTTTATATTTCATATATGAGTGAAACCATGAAAATTGTCTTTCTCTGACTGACTTATTTCGCTCAGCATAATACCCTCCAGTTCCATCCACTTTGATGTAAATAGTAAGAATTCATCCTTTTCATGAATGAGTAGTAGTCCATTGTGTATACATACCACATCTCCTTTATCTGTTCATCTGCCGATGGACATCTGGGCTCTTTCCACAGTTTGGCTACTGTGGACATTGCTCCTATAAACACTGGGGTGCAGGTGTCCCTTCAGATCACTACATACACTATTCTACTTCTTATGTAACTATGTGACTATTTAAACAGCATTTATATCTGTTCTTTAATAGATGAATTTTATATGTTTTACAAATTTGTTCAGAAGTAGCTTAAGTACTCCAAAAGATTTCTAAGTCATACCTTACCTCTTCTTTGCAACAAACCATTCACTGGCTCCCATTTTACTCAGAAAAGAAGCCAGGGTCTTTCCAGTGACCTACATGATCAGAGATGAACCATTCCACCCCTGCTTTCTTTTATCCCATCTCCTGTTTCTCCCTCCCTCAATGATTCACTCCAGCTATGTTGGCTTCCATACTTTACACAAACATGTAACCATGCTTCTAATACTAGGACTACACTTCCTTCCTCTTTTTCCTGGAATGTTCTCCCCACAGTTATAGTTGTGATTCAATTCCTTGCCTTCTATAAATCTTTAAATCTCTCATTCTAAATGAGTCTTTTCCTGACTAGCCTACTTTAAGTTTCTTTTTTATTTTATTCACTGTTATATCCCTACCCTCAAAAACAGTATCTGGGTCACAGGAGGCCATCAAACGTTTTGTTGCTAAATTCATAAAGGAAAAAAACATTTATTTGTTTTTCCAAAAAAAAACACATAAATTATACAAGGTCAATAGGGAGTGTCAATCAAAGTTTTCCTTGTTGACATGAAAGAAATACACATTGAGCTATTGGTCAAAAAAAAATTTTTTTGGAATATTTAAAACTTTACCAATAATTGAATAAACTGCTTTCTGTTTTATTCCATCCTATAGCATTCCTGCCACCTTGGGTCATTAGTGTTGGCAGCCAAGAGATAGTTTTATCTCTTTGTCATCCCTATTGTAACGCACTAATGGTAATAATGAGAACAGTAAATATTTAACAAATTCTTAAGAAGATATAGGTTATATTTATATTTAAAAACTGTATATATTCTGGGGCACTTGGGTGGCTCAGTGGGTTAAGCTGCTGCCTTTGGCTCAGGTCGTGGTCTCAGGGTCCTGGGATCCAGCCCCGCATCAGGCTCTCTGCTCAGCAGGGAGCCTGCTTCCCCCTCTCTCTCGCTGCCTGTTGCCCTGATCTTTCTCTGTGTCAAATAAATAAATAAAATCTTTAAAGAAAAAAAAAAAAACTGTATATATTCTGTGGAATTTAGGTCAATATTTGGAGAAAGAATAAATAAAAATAAATATTTGGAGATAAAATTGTTTGGAGATAAAAAATTCATTCAAAGTTGTCAACTCCCAAATCCATCACTGGAAGAAGAATAAATAGACCAAATTTGGTAGCCACATTTAATGGAGCATTATGCAGCAGTATGGAGCAGCAGATCAGATGCGTCCACTGATGTGTATATAAAAACATGGATAGAAGGGGCGCCTGGGTGGCTCAGTCAGTTAAGTGTCTGCCTTTGGCTCCGGTCATGATCCAAGGGTCCTGGGATCGAGCCTTGCGTTGGGCTCCCTGCTCAGTGGGGAATCTTCTCCTTCTCCCTGTGCCCCATCACTGCTCGTGCATGTTCTCTCTCTCTCAAATAAATAAATGCAGTCTTAAAAAAAAAAAAGAAACATGGATAGAACTTTTAAAATGGCTAGTTATCAAAAGCATAAGAAAGCATATATGAAGTGTGCATAAATGTGTATACATGTATGTGTACATATATATAAAAATACATTAGGTTTACTGAAAAAGATAATTATATATGTGTGTCTGTACATATACATCCATGGCATACATACATATGTATAAAATTATATATAAACAGATATGTAAATGTGTAACATTTATGTATGTAAATTTTAAAATTTGGTTAAGAAAGCATGGCTAAAAGTGGATTTTGAAAAATTCTCTACAAACAAAACTTAGTTTAAAATAAATCAGAATGTGGGACGCCTGGGTGGCTCAGTTGGTTAAGCAGCTGCCTTTGGCTCAGGTCATGATCCCAGCGTCCTGGGATCGAGTCCCACATCGGGCTCCTTGCTCGGCGGGGAGCCTGCTTCTCCCTCTGCCTCTGCCTGCCACTCTGACTGCCTGTGCTCGCTCTCTCTCTCTCTCTCTGATAAATAAATAAATAAATAAATAAATAAATAAATAAATAAATAAAAATTTTAAAAAATCAGAATGTTTACCAGTAATTGGAAAAAGGACAGAAAATAAAAAGAGATTAAAAAATAAGTGAAAAAAAAAATAAGCGAGTAAAGGAAAACATTTCAAGGACAAATGATGACAGTGTGCCTTAATCTGAGAAGTGTGTAATGAATTAAAATCAATTAGTCGATCAGAGTCCAGAGTGCTAACCATTACACCATGGAACCCGCGGCTTAGTCGATCAGTTCAATCAGTGTTGCCAGTACAATTAGGACATTCTTAGTTCTAAGAAAGAAAATATCAAATATATATTAATGTAAATTTACACCATCACAGTTACTTCTGTTAAAAACAGTACTGTTGGCCTGGCTGGCTCACTCAGTAGAGCATGTGACTCTTGATCTTAGGGTCATGAGTTCGAGCCCCATCTGTGGCATAGAGTTTACTTAAAATTAAAAAAAAAAATTAAAAACAGTACAACACATCTCTATTTAATAATATTTTCCATTTTTTTCTTTTTGAAACACATATTAATCAAAATTTGATGTGCATCATACCGAAGTTCTAATACAGATTTTGTGCCCTTTTTACTAATTACTACTTTGTAATTAAGTATTTAACACAGTGACTTCCAAATTTATTGGCACCTCCCCAAACAAATGAGGGAAGTTTCCTATCTTTTACCCTTAAAATATTGAACTATGCAATTTAGTGATTTTTCCAGAAAATAAAATATCAAATACTGGGGCTTATTTTGTAATTCTGCTATATGATGTCCGCTCATACCAAAAATATCATAAAATCTAGGGGGGGATAGCTAGGGGAAAAAGTGATAAGTGGAACAGATGTTGTATTTGCTAAATGGCCACTGTTTATTATAGCATAATAATTTACAAAGAAATGGTTTGTTAGACTATTCCTAGAGAAAGGGGATCTGAAAACTGAAGCAATATTCCTTATTGCTAATTAAAACAGCCATATTCTCCTTTACACATTAAACTCTTAATTCATTCATATAGTAAAAAAATATATATTAAGCACTTTTGGATGTCATGAGCTTAGGTGGTAGACACTGGAGAGACAACATTGAAAAAAAAAAAAAAAAACATTGGAAAGATCCCTCCCTTCAGAGAGTATATATGAACCTTAACAAAATAAGAATAGGCTTTTAGGAAAAAAAAAATAAAGTAACTAAATTATTTTGGAAAAAATAAGCAAATTTCTGTTAGATAGTTGTATATACAAAATACACACACACACACATTTAAATCTTATACATGTGAAAATATAAACTATATATATTATATATATATAAATTTTGAATTCTGTTAGTTTAAATTTGTCTCCTGAACCAGATCACCTGAACTGGAGGAAATAACTAAATGGAATTAATTCTTAGAAAACTGGGGAACAGATGTAAAAACATCCTGATTCCATTAAAAGTCCTCTATCCTGTAAAGCCCTTGTTTTAGGGATGGTATATTTCTTCCATAAATTCTCTGGTTCAGCTCTTTGTAAGTCTAAGAGCCTTATTGTGGAATAGGTATCCCACCTTTTACTGCTGACAAAATCAGGGCTCAGAAAAGATGCAATCATTCCATTAAAAACAGCACCAGGTTATTTAATGTTGTTGGTAATTTCTAATCAATAAAGTCTCATTCTGCACGTAAAGATTCTAATCTTATTCTTACATTAAATAATACCTTCAAATATTTTAAATATGAATGAAACAATATTCAATGAATTTTATACCACTCTTTTTACAAAAAAAGATAAAACTAGGTAAACAGATAAAATGAAAGTGTTGCCGTAAATTGTTGAACACCAGATAACAAGGTTTAAGTTTTCTATTTTTTACAGCCAACAACCAGGACATAATTTCATTGATTAAAAGCAACATCTCCTGGGGCGCCTGGGTGGCTCAGTGGGTTAAAGCCTCTGCCTTCGGCTCAGGTCATGATCCCAGGGTGCTGGGATGGAGCCCCGCATCGGGCTCTTTGCTCTGCATGGGGCCTGCTTCCTCCTCTCTCTCTCTGCCTGCCTCTCTGCCTGCTTGTGATCTCTGTCTTTCAAATAAATAAATAAAATCTTTAAAAAAAAATCAACATCTCCCATCTATGTTTAGATAAAGGATTTATTTCAAATTCGAAGATAAGAAACAGGAATTACACAGAGATTAAATGATTTAACTTAAAATCAACTCTCTGCTCTCTCTGCGCTAAAATCTCTTCCCCGCTTCATCTTCAATCCAGCAATCTCAAATGATGCTGGAAAAATTTTAATCCCATTTAATGTGCTTAATAATTGAAGGTAAATTACGAATGCAGACACAATTTGTATTTCGTAAGTCAGGTTTAGAAGCAGCTGCAACATAGTAAGAAAGCACTTTTTCACTATGTATGTTACTGATTACCCTAGACCAATCTAGGAGTGTGGAAGGAATGCATATAAAGTACTGAATCATGATTGTACTCTTATCAGATATCAGTGTAAATACAGATCTTTTAAAAGCTTCCCATAATTTAACTAATTGATATCATCCGACTCATTCAGAAATACACACACACATACACACGTGCACAGGCATATGCCATTTGCCGGTGAAAACAGAAAAATACAGTATAATCATTTGCTTTTCAAAAGGCAGTATTAGCAGTTTGTATGCTTTCGTAAAACTATCTGTTCCCTTTGTGTTCATGCTTTCATAGTGTTATGCAGAAGAGTGAAGCCCTGCTGCCTTGTCTTTGGTTAAATATTTATTTGCCAGTTGAATAAGATGACCAAACCTTATTGATTATTATGTTTACTGAAGGGGCGCCTGGGTGGCTCAGTAAGTTGAGTGTCTGACCCCTGATTTCAGTTCAGGTCATGATCTTACGGGTCATGAGATCCAGCCTGGGGATCCCTGCTCCTTGGGGAGTCTGTTTGAGATACTCTCCCTCTTCCCCGCCCCCATACATCCCTTCTCCCTCAAAGAAATAAATAAATCCTTAAAAAAAAAAAAAAAGAAATGTTTACTGAGAACAGTTTTCTGAAATCATTTGAAAGCTCTTAAGTCAGCACCACACTCTTCCAACAGATTAGCACAACTTAATTTTCTCTATTAATAAAGGCTCAATTTCTCTAAAATAAATAACCTGTGTACTTGAAAATATAGAAGTCAAATTAATTACAACAAATGAATGTCTATCCAATAGTTCGTGTAGAAATATTTTATATTCAGTAATTTTAATAGTTTTTCTTTCTACTTTGGAGCTTAATTCATTACATCAAATTATAATGAACTACAAAATAAAACCTCTCTGATTTTTCAAGTATCACAGATTGAAAATAGTTTCACCTTTAAAAATATTCATGATCAGGACGCCTGGGTGGCTCAGTTGGTTAATCGGCTGCCTTCGGCTCAGGTCATGATCCCAGCGTCCTGGGATCGAGTCCCACATCAGGCTCCTTGCTCGGCAGTGAGCCTGCTTCTCCCTCTGCCTCTGCCTGCCACTCTGTCTGCCTGTGCTCGCTCCTGTGCTCTCTCTCTCTCTCTGACAAATAAATAAATAAAATATAAAAAAAAAAAAATATTCATGATCTGGGGCACCTGGGTGGTTGTCATTATACATCTGCCTTCAGCTCAGGCTCAGGTCATGATCCCAGGGTGCTAGAATCCAGCCAGCCTTGAGCTCCCTGCTCAGCAGGGAGCCTGCATCTCCCTCTCCCCCTCCCCCTGTTTGTGTTCCCTCTCTCACTGTCTCTCTGTCAAATAAATAAAATAAAATATTCAAAAAAATAAAAACAGTCATGTTCTAAATCAAAATCATATTTAATTGATCCTAGTTCAGCTAATAGCACTTATCTGGGATGTAGATATCACACATGTTTATTAACCCATTGCCACTGAATGGAACAGTTAATTTGCATGTTCTAGCCACTAAAATAACATTTTAATAAATATATTTGTATATATACCCAGAGGAATTAATGCTTTTATTTTTATAATCTAGATTACTAAATGTGGTATTGCTGGGTTGAGTATAAATTTGTCATTTTGATATAAATTACAGACATATTTTTAAAAACAGCATAGCAGTTTGGACTCCACTAAATTATATCCATTTCTTTGAGTTATTGTGCATAATAATAAACAGTTGCATCTTTAACCAAAGATGATGTTTGGAATAAGGAAAGTTGTGGCTTTCATTTGTAGAGTATTAATCAGTAGTGAGGTTAATCTGATATCCCATTATTTTCATGATTTAAGTTTCTTCCATTGAAATGTTTATCAGTACATTAAAAAAAAAAGAAAATGAAACAAAAATTACATCAGATGGAGCAGAAAAGAAAGGCTTTGCTCAAGACTGTTACAATAGGAAAGAGACTGATTTCAACTTTGATAAGACAAAGACAGGAGAATTTTTAAGCACTAGGGTAAGCTAATTGAAAAGTACTATAGGGCATTTCTAGGGAGATTAGTCAGTGTGATTATGCCATCTGTGTTTAATAATTGATGCTTATTGAAGTTAGGTTCCTATCTTCCCACAGAGACAAGGAGAAAGGGCCGCATCTCTCCCTCCCAACTTTGTTGAGATATAATTGACATACTCTTTTTATAAATTTAAGGTGTAGAACCTGTTGATTTGATACACAGATATTGTACAATGATTGCTACCATAAGGTTAGCTAGCACCTCCATCCTATCATATAATTACCATTTCTTTTATCTGGTAAGGACATTGAAGATATACTCTCTTACCAACTTTCAAGTATATTATACAGTATTTTTAACTATAATCACCATGCTACACATTAGATTATCAGAGCTTTCTAACAAGTCCATCTTTCTTGATGATTACATTTCAAAGGAGTGGCTCCCAGGTCTTTTAGAAAGGTGCTCCTCTTGGTTGTGACCCTGGCAAGAGGCTGGGAGAAGAATTCTGTCTCAAAAAGACACAGAAAAAGAATTTACAACTGTAGGTTTTCTAAAGCAAATGCTCTAAGAAATGGGAGTAAGGAAGTCTATAATCAGGAAGAAACTTGTCTAAAGTTTAGTCAAGCCAAAGAGAACCTTAAGGCCCTCATGGCCTCTATGTACAAAATAGCTTTTGTCTATGATGACATCCTCTGAGGACAATTTACTTGCCTAAATCTCTCCCCTCAACCACCACCTGGATGAGAAACTAGTATTTCTTAGTCCTTGCCCTACTTCTCCATTTTGCTCTGATTGATTCAGCCTATTTAGCTGAATATCTCCCTACCTACTTCTCTAATTACCTACCTACCTATCCATCCATCTAATCTTTTCTCTCACCTACTTTTAAGTCTAGACCACTAATTTACTAAGAGTGTAACTCCTCTAGTTTAATAACTTGTAAATAATACTTATATGGAAAAATTCTAATTATATTATTGACTAAAATGTGTACTTAAAAATATAAATTCATGGTTCCTACATGTTTTTTTTTTCCCATTTTTTAGCAACTCTGTTTTGATAGCTACTAAATTAAGATACTTTCCTTAGAGTTGCCCAAAGACACATGGAAATCACAAGCTCCAAGTTTTCCAGTATTTAATACTAGCTTCCTTTTTAATTTAAATATGTAATTATAACAATCATAACAATTGGCTGTTATAATTGGAATTATAACAGTATAACCTTTTTGAACAGTAGATATCTTCTTTCCATTACCCACAGATGTCCTTCAATTATCATTATGCAGATGAGAAGTCCCACGGTACAGGCTTACCATCTTTCTTAGGAAATCTTTTCTTTCTACCCCAGTGATTTTAAGGATTATTTTTTTTTTCCTTTTGTTTGAATGAAGGATATGTATCAGGGTATTCTGTATTGTGTGTCGTTTCTCATTAATCTTCTGTGGGACTTGATAAGCACCTTAAATCTCGGGCTCGGAGAAAATGCATCTCTTATTTGATTTTCCTATTCTTCATTCCTTTCTCATTCTGGAACTTCTTCCTCCATGACCTGTTATCACATCTGCTATGTGAAACAAGTCTCCTAGCATTTCCCTATTACGTTCCATCCTTTGTTGTTGTTGTTGTTAATTTATATGTTTATTTAATTTTTTTGTTGTTATTTCGAGTCAGTCAACATCCAGTGTTATCAGTTTCAGAGGTAGAATTTAGGGATTCATCAGTTGCTTATAACATCCAGTGTTCATCACATCAAGTGCCTCCTTAATGTCCGTCACCCAGTTACCCCTCCCCGCAACCCACTTGCCCTCAGCAACCCTTAGTTTGTTTCCTAGAGTTAAGAGCCTCTCATGGTTGGCCTCCTTCTCTGTTTCAACTTATTTTATTTTTCCATCCCTTTTTATGCATATTCAATATTAAGTGCTTTTTATTCTCTCTGATGCTGTGGAACATCAGTTTGGGTTTTAGTGGTGATTATCCTATTCGTGTAGTTAAAGACGTTGTAAACTCAAAGTTTATTAATGCTAAATCTTATCCTTGCCTACATGGTCCATTTCTTCTGGGTAAAAATGGAGGGTTCCTCCTGACCACCGGGAATTTCAGCACTTCAATCTGCTACTGCAGCTATAAGTGGGTGCTCAGAGTCAGTAAAATCAAGCAGGTCTGCCCAGAGTCAAAAGTCTAAACAATAGCTATTTTACTGGTATTTTACTGGTGGCGGTTTGCAACCCAGGTGCCCTTAGAAAACATGCAATTTTTCTTTTTACCTCCAGGAAAACCCTCTCCCCTGCTTCTGATTTTAAATCCTAATCTTAAATCTCTCTCTTTTTTTTTAAAGATTTTATTTATTTATTTGATAGACAGAGATCACAAGTAGGCAGAGAGGCAGAGAGAGAGGAGGAAGCAGACTGTCCGCAGAGCAGAGAGCCCAATGCGGGGCTCGAGCCCACGACCCTGGGATCATGACCCCAGCCGAAGGCAGCGGCTTTAACCCGCTGAGCCACCCAGGCGCCCCTTAAATCTCTTCTTAAGGAGAATTCTAATCTCCTCTTCTAGGCGAATGAATTCTTCCCTAGAACATCGTGAAGAAACTGTACATTTAGATATGTTTCTGTATTCTACCACCTTATCCACCAACAGAATAAAAACGAGTCACCGATATCCTACCCAATCCCTTACTTTCCAGAAGCCGGTTTACCACAGATTACCATTTTAACACTGGAAATGTTTCCTGCAGTTGGAAATTGTTTGTTTCTTTAAAGCAAAGGGAGCAGAATGGTCAGATTTTTGAAATATTGTTTCGGGTCGTACTATAAGTGGATGAGTGATAGTTTTCCAGCTACTCAGTATAAACACAACAGGGATATTTCTAATATTTAGGCTTATGAGAGGTCTTTACTTTAGCCAGTGACAATTTCAGGCCAGAACGTGACATCAAACAAGCTAGGCTTTCTCTAAACAGCTCCTGCCTATTTATCTCAGCAACATGTCAAAAACACAAATTGTGCACAAAACAGCAGCTCACTCAGATCTGGCATTAACTTACTATCCTTCTTTTCTTTCAAATCACATCCTGCATTCCTAAGTGTCATAGCATAAATAGAATAGAAAAGAGATGCAGATAGAGATAGAGACATGAAGCTTCATTTTTCTTCAAATAAATTATGATGACATTATTTTTGAAGGAGCATCAGGTAAATTATGTATATGTAAAATGCATTCAACATTAATACTTTAACTGTGTATTTATATTCATATATAATTTTTTAAATGGATCGTATGTACCCTAGATGTTTTTCACTTCTCTAGTAAGCAGTAAGATTTTTGCTAATTCTTCCCTTCATTAAATCAAGACAAATAGGATTTGAATAGGAGACATAGGGAGATACATCTGCATGTGTTGTCAGTGAACCAGAAAATGAATCTGGCTTTTACATAACATTCAAACATTTTAATCATGGAATCCATGAAATTGCATCCAAGGAGGTACCCAGAGAGTCATAATTAAGTAGAACTTACACATAACCCTCTATGCACTATCCAAGATTCATTTAATTGCGTAGGTCAAATGTGAGCATTCAACACTCAAACTAAACATTCAAATATGTGCTAAACCAGAGAGTTTGCACACAGAGAAGAGCTAGGTCCTAGAAAAAGAACTGAGGGTGGTTCTCTAGAAACCCATTCATCACGATTGTCTTGGTAACAGTTTCTCAGAATACACCTTATAAACAACCTCAAACCCAAACTAATTTAAAACTAATTTATGTTATATTTTATATAGTGTTGTATAATTGATATACAATATTTTTGTTCAAAATTTATTAAATTAATATTTATATTCTGAAAAATTTATATTTGGGAGTATAAACTGGTATTTATATTATCAAATGGAAGCCTTTTTTTCTGAGTCAGTTTCACAAAAATAATACCAGAATACCTAGTGAGATATTAATGAAACTGAATATTATTTAGCATTCTTTGGGCTGTAAGTAAGAGACACCAAAACAACCAGACTTAGGGCAAAAGGCAAATGTTACCATTAGGTTGTAGGGATATGTCGCGGGACCCAAACGCGGAAATATCTAGAAGATAGAACAAAATGCACCTGGAAGGTTGAGCAAAGTGTTAGAAGCAAAACCAGAGGCTCTTTTTCTTTAATGGGCAGTGCTGACTGTACCTCTACTTCATTCTTCTCCTGGTTTACCAGCTTCATCGGTGTCTCATTTACACAGTGGGTTGAATGATAACCTCAGGGACGAGTAGGAGGCTTCTTCCATTGCCATGTCTGTTCAACTTTCAGATGCTCCCTGAAGGCACACCTGAGTATTGAAAAAATTTGTATTTTTTTTTTTTTTCTTTAATGTCTCATGAGTCACTGAAGAACTTTCTGATTCACAGGGACAGGAAGGTAGAGCCACCAGAATAAACTGCCTTACGTCTCAAATGTGTCAGTATCACCAAATCCAAACTATTTATAAATAATGACTTTGTTAAAACTGATTCAAAATCCCTTTCCTTTCTTCTTCTTCTTTTTTTAAATTCCTTTCCTTTCAACCAACCAAATTCAGCCAAGTATGTGGCCACATCCACTCAAAGGCTCACATTAACCCTTACTGCAAATTATTGACTCACTGCTTGATCTAAGAGCGGAAAAGAATATGTGATTTATTTGTTGAAAGTGCTGTGTAGACTAAGTTCTTTCTAGGAGAGGATTTCTGTTATATTCATCATTCTTGACATTCTGCTTCACATTTCTTGTATACTTCACAAAACATGGATATTACTTTTTGTTCCTCACCTTGACCATTTAACATTATTGAGAAGATGAAACCTGACTCTGCTTTTCTTTAACCTTGTGTGTCTAGAATTCCATTTTGTACTTTTAGGTTTATATAGCCGAAGTGTTTTAAGGTAAAGAATGGCCCATCTACTTTAGGTGCCAGCCAAGACGGATGACTTGTCTTAGATGATACATATTTTTTTCAAGCCAATTGAGTGTCTGATTAATTGAGGTGGGGAAATTATTGCAAAAATTGCTAGCATGCCATTTATTCTCCTTCTGCTTCGTGTGACTTGACTTTGTGAGAATTACACTTTTGATTTGATTTCTAGCTGTAGTGTTTTGTCCAGAGCATTATTACATCTAAGACATTTTGATTCTGCAGAAATTGGGAAGCAAGGTGTACTATAAAATGTAGAAAGAAATCTCTGAGGCTACAGAAAATAAACGACTAGTAAGGTATATTATGATGCAAGCTAAGAATGTTCATATAGTCCATATGGTATAAAGTTTCTTATTAATGTATATGATAAATTATAACATAATTATAAAGATAGAGATAAAATTATAAGGATGATTCCAAGAAGAGTCTATGTGTGATTATACTATATACACTTACTTATGGACAGGAAAGTCACCTCTATGAGGTGCACTGGAATGTTCTTCTCTGCTTTGTTCAAAGGCAAGAAAGGGCCTGAAGCATAGGGGCTTTCCCTGAGTAGCCAG
>ML108658.1:27172-41761 GCA_003697995.1 Taxidea taxus jeffersonii
GAATAAAGGAAGAACTAGACAATCTTTTAATGCCTTTTCAAAATTTTCAGTCGACAGTGAAGGAAAAAAGCAACACAATTTTATAAAGGACTTTTTTACAACTAAAAATTGACTTTGTTAACAGATCTAAAGTTTTAAAAACTCAGGTTTTCCTTTGAATGCAGATTGGTATGGGGTCTACATAACTCCATATAATATTAATAATCTATGTATTCAATAGTTATTTAGTAAACATTTCTTAAGTATTCAACAAAATGCTAACAGCTTTATTGTTAATTCTTAGTACCCTGAAGTAATTATTCATTTTCAATTTTTTACATGTGGGAACAAGGCTCAACATACCTCTTCCAGAGCTACACTGAATAAATCAAATGTTTGCCAGGAACCATGTAATATTGAAGAAATGTATATCTAGACTTCCTACAGTGTAACCATTCATATACGTGAAATTCTGAAGTTAAGCTATGAACAAAGAAGGAACATATACACTTACAAATCTTCACTAATTTTATGTGTCTTGGAAAATGTTATTCCTCCTGTATTCATGACCAAACTTTTTTTTTTAAAACAACCTATTTTTCCAGTTTTTTAAAAATAATGTTTATGATGGTTATCAAATACATTTTCCTCCATTATTATTCAAGTAGAGGAACATTTATTTACTTACAAAATATTTTCCATTGCCTCTTCCATTTTTTTTTAATTTTTTTTTTAAGATCTTATTTATTTATTAGTTAGAGAGAGAGAGAGAGAGCGAGCGAGCACAGGCAGACAGAGCGGCAGGCAGAGGCAGAGGGGGAAGCAGGCTCCCTGCCGAGCAAGGAGCCCGATGTGGGACTCGATCCCAGGATGCTGGGATCATGACCTGAGCCGAAGGCAGCCGCTTAACCAACTGAGCCACCCAGGCATCCCGATGCCTCTCCCATTTTTGAGTGACAACTAATTGATTTTTTGGTGACTTTATTCCAGAGCTTTATAAGATAGATAACCTATTTTTTCAATGCATGCTATTTCAGCCTCATTAAGAGGCTTTTAAATGTAATTATTTTTTCTTTACTTAACTTTAATTGTACTCTCTTCCATTCATTTTTTTCATCTCTCATATCAGCTTTTTCTTTTCTCTCTTTTGTCTTTATTGTTTTTATCTTATTTTCTTTTTCTCCCCATCTTCTTTTCTCCTGGCCTTCTTTTATGTTTTGTTTTTGTTTTTGTTTTTTCCATCCCTTGTTTCTCTCTTTTCTGTTCCACATTTTTTTTTAAAGCAAATCCTTAAATAGAATGTAGTCAAGTCATGGCAGGCTGACTCCACGCTGTATCTCAGTCATACCCACTCCTGAAACTCACACCTTTCATGGAATCCTCTCTCTGTGAGTGTGGGCTGGCACAGAAATGTGTTTCTAGCCAAGAGACTGTGGTAAAAGTTTTGGAGTGTAATTCTCATAATCAGGTTATATAAAATTGTGAGTTTCACTTGCTAGCAGAGTCTCTCAGCTGTCTTTTTGACTTCCACACGTTGATGTAACAAGCTTCCATGCTGTCAGGGCCCACAAGGTCAGGGCCTGACCGTGGCCTTCAGCTAACAGCAAGCAGGAACTGGAAGCTTTCGTACAATATCCTCTGAGAAACTCTGTTGTACCAAACAACAGGGAGTTTAGAAGTAAATCTTTCCCTAGTTCAGTCTGAAAATGAGACAACATTGCTAACTAGTATCTTGATTGTAGGGTATAAAAGAACCCAGCTTATCTGTGCTTAGTTTGCGATGCAGAGAGGTTATAAGCTAATAAATACCTATTGTTTTATCCTAAGTTTTGTGGTAATATTTTAGGCAGCCATAAATAACAAATACATAAGCTTTTCTGTGTTTTTCCTTATATCATATTTTTAAAAAGATTTAAGAGTCCTTCAAGGGCATATTTTAAAATCTGTTTGATAGAAGCAGAGAAAAATTGTGCGTGCACTGCCATGCTTTAAATTTTTAATTCTTTTTTGTACTCAGTGTTAGCTTGAACATAAACTTGATGACCAATAAAAAATATAGTCAGTAACTCAGTTTATATATTAAAACACTTGTAAAATTGACAATACTTTTAATTTTAAATGGTAGACTGTCATAGCTTCTATAGACCTGATTATGGATTATGTGTACACCACAACTGATTCTAATTACATTCGTAATTCAGAAGAATATTACCTTTGCTCCCATATTATAATCCACCTGAACTTGTATGTGTGTTATTATTCTCCACACAATTTTAACTTTCATGTTGAATTTTGAAACTGAGTCTTCAATAATATCAGATATGTTACCTATCACAAATTGAATTTTTGAAATTTTTGATACAGTGGACTGAATGAAAAATAGAAAATCTTGAATTCTTAACTGGAATCAGCAAATTTTCTGTTTGAAACACACAACAACCAGGGCTGGGACTAGGATGAGGTGAGTAAGGGGTTTTAGGGCACAACTTCTAGGGAGACCCATGAAAAGCCATGCAAGTGGTCAGCTTTGCATTTGCTCATTTAACTGGCAAGATTTTTCCCATTATATGGGCAATAATTGACTATTATTGCTTCACCTTTGTACATATATCAGTGATTATAAAATAAAAAGTAGTGTATTTAATTTAGAAGAATCTTTTTTCATTAAAATACAGACTTGCTTGCAAAGGAATATATAAATCTATCTTCTGTGGCTGCACACCTCATAGACCATCTTGGGGCATAACCTTCTTAAAAATAACTGGCAACTTTTATGTAGATGTTAATGCCTCTTCTGTAGATTTTGTCTTATGTTTTCCATGTGACATTATTGTCAAACCCATGGCAGAATCGCACAAATATTTTGCACAAGTTTTAAATTCATCACCACCTTTCTTAATAAATAAAATTTCATACTTTCTCTTTCACATTTAACTTTATTTTAAAGATTTGATTTATTTATTTGACATACAGAGATCACAAGTAGGCAGAGAAGCAGGCAGAGAGTGAGAGGGGGAAGCAGTCTCCCTGTGGAGCAGAGATCCTGACGTGGGGCTCGATTCCAGGACCCTGGGATCATGACCTGGGCCAAAGGCAGAGGATTTAACCCACTGAGCCATCCAGGTGCCCCTCACATTTAATTTTTGATGCCAAAGGTTTATTATAATTTTTAAAATGTATAACCAAACAGTAAAACAAATACAGATTTTTCTTTTTTTTTATAGATGTATTTATTTATCTGAGAGAAAGAGAGAGCACGCGTGGGGTGGGATGGGGCAGAAGGACAGGGAGAAAGAATCCCAAGCAGACTCCTTGCTGAGCAGGGAGCCCCACACAGGGCTCAATTTCACTACCCTGAAATCATGACCTGAGCCAAAACCAAGAGTCCCACACTCAACCCAAGTGGGCTACCCAGTCGCCCCAAACAAATAAATAATTCATAAGGAAGAACATATCCATCATGAACCTTATGTGTTCTGTTCATATAAGTTTATTTTTCATGTGTCTCTATCATATGACCCCTACTCCATCCATCTATTTTGAGTAATCTGTACTTTTCCACTTTTCACACTGACCACTCCAGTGGGCAGTCTAACTCCTTCACATATGCCCTTCTCCGCTACATTGGGTTGCAGATAAATGCATATATGTGTCAGACAGCTGCCCACCGTCACTGGTACCAGAGAGTACATACCCATGTCTATTTCATTTTATCAGCATGTGTCCTCCATGGAGTCTTTTAAAGTGCATAGCATTTATAAAGCGTCAGGGAAAGAGATATGGGTTGCCATGGGTCATTACTCACAAGTCACCCTGGTGTGTTAAGGTGAAAACTGTTTTTGGCACATGTGTCTCATGGGCCACTGCACAGAACCTATTAGTACAAAGTTCACTTATTTATAAGAATGCCAAACATCTTAGATTGCTTTATTGCAATTGTTACTAATAATCCTTTGTTTAAAAACCTGGTCCAGATATGTGTAACTAGACAGGATGCCGTGACAGCAGGCGCAAACATAGATTGCCCCACCCACCCGAAATATAGTTTATGACATCCATAAAGTGAGTCTTTTTATGCCTATTTCAAAAAGAAAGTATCTTAGAGAAACTGCACATCCAGATTAATTAGTAGTATAACTAATAATTGAGCTTAGGTCAGATAGCTCCAGAACCCAGCTTTTTTTTAGCATTATGTAGTTCTACACAAACTTGAATACTACTTAGTAGAAGAAAGTTTACTGCATATTAGTTTATTTTTAACTGTAGCTTTTATTTCTACAATATCATCTTTTCACAGCTTTTCATGTATATTTTCATGTATATTTCATGTATATTCATGTATATTTCATGTATATGTAATTTTCAATGCATATACATTGAAAATTATTATATATAACATATGTAACAAGATGCAGTGTATATTGTGACTACTTGTCTCACAATGGAATATATAATCGGAATTATGCCCTTTAGGAATTAATGAGATGTAGCCAACATTTTTTCTTTGCCTTCTAGATTTACAGAAGTCATACATGCTAAATTAATATAAATAATATGTTAAAAAGACTATTTATTACCTCAATATAATAGAATAAATTGTAATCTACCATCGAGTTTAGTTGATTTCATTAGTTCATAGGAAATTGATAGGAAAAGACATTAAAAATCATTACGATGATTTTTAAGTAAAATTTTATAGCATCAGAGTATTACACATAGTTTTATCAAGGCATTACTTATGCTAACTCTGAAACCAAAAACCTGATGAAAATAAGATGTGAAGCTAACCTATCATATAACTGTCATGGAGCCTAAAACATCCTCTAAAACCGTCATGCTTCTTGCAGTTTATATTACTTTTCAGGTGTTTCAGGTTCTAGTCAGAATGCCAGAATTTCTACGAGTAATGAAACATCTGAATGTTTAAGTACAGATAAATATTTATACATATTATAAAGGCATCAATATTCGTCTTTAACTATGAATATAATATATACCAAATTCATATGTGTCAGTACTTTTGTCGCCAGCTCTTTTAAATAACAAGGGTTCAGGAAATTTGAAGTGGAAAGATTTTAATTTGTGTGTAACTTGTGCTATTAGGATCCTTGGAGATAGATTCAAAGACCTTATAAACTCATCCAAAGAGACTAGGACAATGTTTGTACATTTCTTTTGCTGCAATTTTAGCTTATTCTGGTTTCTTTAGATAACATAATGACCCCTACAGCTCCCTTCCCCTCTGTTCTTTGGAAAGCAAAATTATTTCATCTTTGAAAGTAGCATAGGAAAATATACAAGAGGAGGAGGTATATGTTTCATAATCCATCAAGAATTATGTGTATTAAGATCCAAATTAGAAATAATTACATTGTTGAATAATAATAATCCATATATTATATTTAAGAAGGAAGTTTTCTACATAAGTGGATTTTTAGATAACACGAGTATATCTGTTCAAGTGCCAGAATCTAACTGAAAAAAATTATGGCTAGAAAGATTTCTAAAATGCCTTACACTCCCCTACTTCTCTTTCAGCAGAGTCAGGTGATTTGTGTCTTGTCATTTGTGTAACTCAGCATTTTGCAAGGAGGGAAAGTTAGATACTCATTTGAACACTGTCTACATTGTCTCATTTATTTGATTCATTTTCCCATTCTTTTGGCTGACACAGGTTCAGTTGTTAGGCCAGGTGGTAGAGCCAACAAATCTTCAATAGAATGTAAAGTGCTGGGAAAATCAACAAAGCTCAAATCTTAAATGTCATACTAGCATTTTCAGTGGCCTCATCATTTTACTTTATTCAATTAAATGAGAAGTGAGTTGGGTTATGCATTACTGATTTCTGTGATCATCTGTTTCATTTTTAATTGCAATATATAAAATGTCCTCTTCTTTTAGTAAGAAATGTTGTACTGTTTTATCATTTACTGTTTTGCAATTAAGTTAATGAATATTCTTTCTTCTCTTCTATTTATAAGTGAAATACCCTGTTTTTCAGTTTTATATTCAAGTGCCCACATGCCAACCATTAGAAGAAGTGCAATCTCTATTTCTGAAAGGTCATCCCTGTACGTTGTGATATCCAGCTAAACTGGTGTGCTGCCCACTTGTGTCCAGGATTGGGAAGGGAGTCCCATATTGTATCAATCTTAGCTGTGTATTTTATCAGAGCATCATCTTTCATGAAGGTCACTGGCCTAGGTGTGTATCAGAGAAAGTGTCTCAGAGAAGAACCCTCTGAGCAAAAGGATCTGCCCTACCCACACCACCTTCCCAGAATATGTTCAGTGATGCAAATTTCTGCTAAACAAGCCAGGACCTTCGCAATCCAGATCTTCATTCAATAGCAGAGCAGGTTGGAGAAGGTTCTGGGACCTATCATGAGTGGTTGGTGAGGCAGAAAAACTAGCTCAAATGGAGCTGGTTTGCCTGTGACTGAGCGTGTACTTGGCTGAGAAATACAGGTTATTGTTACAGGGAAGCGAACGAGCTTCAGCAGAGCTGTCTGGCAAGGCTTGATTGCAGCGGTTGGGAGCAGGTTTCAAAGTTCATAAAGATCTGAGTAAGATTATAGACACTGAAAACTGACCTCTTGAGTTGGGATTCTGGCAGTATAATTAAGCTCCCTAACCCTGGGTGAGCAGTGTAGTCTTTGTCTCCTTTTTCTCATCCATGAAATGGACGTAATATGTGTGACTATACTCACAAGATTATTGTGAGACAAATTGTTAAAGTATTACAACATATGTATTACATCATAACCATACATCGATAAAGTATTACCTCGTAATTACTAAGTAAATATACTAATAATGGTAATTGTTTGCTCACATGAAGCCCTCCTGGGGTTAATGTTCATTTGCAGAGTGAACGATTATTTCTCCTCATGGCGAGTGAGTGATTCTTTCACTACATTATCACCTACATGATGAATGGCAGAATATGAATCTTCTATCAAGAGCATGGATTATAGGGGCGCCTGGGTGGCTCAGTGGGTTAAAGCCTCTGCCTTCGGCTCAGGTCATGATCCAGGGGTGCTGGGATCAAGCCCCGCCTCAGGCTCTCTGATCGGTGGGGAGCCTGCTTCCCCCTCCTCTCTCTCTGCCTGCCTCTCTGTCTACTTGTGATCTCTCTGTCAAATAAATAAATAAAAAATCTTAAAAAAAAAAAGAGCATGAATTGTAACCATTACCTATGCTATTGCTTCTCTTGATACCAAGATTCATTTATGCCAAATCAGATACCCCAAAATACAATATTAGTTAACAAATTTTTGAACTGATAAACACATCTTTATGGCCATTTTTAATTTTTTTTGACTGATTTATCTTTACTCCCCCACACTTCAAACAATTAGCCATATTCAAATTTAAGATAAGTACTGAGGTTTCTTTTATCAACCTTCTCCTGAATCTTTCTTTTAATATCCAGATGATCTAAAGATAATGCTTACATTTTGTAGGATGAAGGGACTCATTCTAATGGCAGTCAGAAAGTACAATGATGCTTTTCGAAATAATTTAATTTCAGAACACTTAAAGCTTGATTAATACAACCTCAGTCTAAATTACTTAGATAATTATTAAAAGTAATGAATGTGGTCCAAACTCTATATTCAATTCCAAGAATAGTTGTTCTCATATTGAAGATTTGTAAAATAATATGATCCTTTTACAGCTCTCCATATTTCATTATGACACATGTTAATTTTAACTATGAAATACATTTGCGCTGCAGGGTGCTTCTTTGTCATGGTGAAAAGAGCCAAGCAGGCAAAAAATTAGATGCAGGGTTTTCTCTTTGTACAAATTAAGTTTTACACCTTTTTCACTAGCTTTAGGAAATCTGATCTCTGTAGTTCTTTCTGCAGCTTTGATGGAAGCCACACAGTGAAAAGACTCTCATGTCTTTTTAGTTTCTCAACAACATGAATGAGTTTGGGCGGATTTTTTAATTACTGAAGGGAAAGGATGAAAGTAAATTATTTAACCCACTTGCTTTGGAAATATTCTTCAGAGCCTCATTCCGTATCTTCAGATACATATTTTAAATCTCTTACTGCAGACCCCAACATTCAACGTCTATGATTAAAAATTAATTGTAAATATATCTCTTCTCTTATAGCTAGAGTAGTTTCTGTATTGTTTCAATTTCCATGATTGAGTTTACTAAAAAATAAAATATGAGAGGATTTTTAATTTTCATGATTTTGAAATGTAGGTATTATTCAAGGAAAGGTTTTATTGTGAGATACTTCAGGACAGTAGGACTCAGAAGTTGGTGAACTTTTCATAATCTCTAATTATATTATCTTACTGTCAAGATGAAAAGATTCTTATAGGATTCTCTTACACTGGATCTCATACAACTCACTGTAAAATCTAAATTTGACTATTTGTTTTAATTCAATCATATTTTCCAAAGACCCTGAAATTTAGCTTAAGAAATAAAAATCATAAAAAAAAAGAAATAAAAATCATAGATGCATATAACTATAAAATCTCGCTTCTGGATTTCATTACAGCTTATCAGGTAAATTCACTTTTGGTACTGAGGTAAAATTTACTTTCAGACAAAGACTCTTATTTAAGTAGTCCATGTAATTCATCATTAAGATCTGTATCTACTTTTTTAAATTAATTAATTTTTGTTAATTCCAGTGTAATTAACATACAGTGTTCTATTAGTTTCAGGTGTACAATTATATAGACTTTTATGTTTATATTTCATGTATATGGTTATTCAACACTTACATAATATGCAGATGAATAAGGATATGTATGTGTCTAGGTTACTGAATATAGCAACACAAAAACAATAAAAATGATATATAAAAACATATTTATGTTTAATATATTTGTTTGCCATAAAATCTATTCATTTAAAAAAAGTCAACAGTCAGGGTGCCTGGGTGGCTGTTAAGCATCAGCCTTTGGCTCAGGTCATGATCCCAGGGTCCTGGGATTGAGCCCCGCATCAGGCTTCCTGTTCAGTGGGAAGTCTGTTCCTTCTTCTCTCACTTCCCCTGCTTGTGTTCCCCCTCTTATTTTCTCTTTCTCTCTCTGTCAAATAGATAAATAAAAATCTCAAAAAAAAAAAAAGAGACAGTCTAAAACATGTGTGCTAAAATTTCAGTCAATATTTGTCAAATAAATCTTATAAATTAATTTTAAGAATGGTTCTAAATAGTAAAGTGGAAAGAATGTATGGTAAATCCCTTTTAAATTTCATGAAAAGTTCAATAAAATTCAATTATAAAAATTGTAATATTTGTTTTTTTATAGTTTGTATTTTTAAATTTACCTTGGAAATATTCAACTGGATTTCCTTTTACTCTTTTCATGTAAAATCCCATGTCCTGATTCCAAAATGTATACTTTAATTGAAAATGCATGGCCTATACTTAGCCCACAATACTTTGCATATTATAATAAATAATTGCTCACTCTTATTAATTGCTGTTATATTGGGAATAACTGAAATAATATATATATAATATGCATAATACAGTCTCTGGCATCACACATTCTCCACAGGTATTAACTACTCATCTATTCCTTGTTATGGTCCTAACTATTAACAACTGTGGCTACAAATTCAAAAGAGCTTGCATATACTTTAAAAGTCCCAGGTTAACTCTTTTTTTTTTTTTAAAGATTTTATTTATTTATTTGACAGAGAGAGAGATCACAAGTAGGCAGAGATGCAGGCAGAGAGGCAGGCAGAGAGAGAGGGAAGCAGGCTCTCCGCTGAGCAGAGAGCCCGATGCAGGACTCCATCCCAGGACCCTGGGGTCATGACCTGAGTCGAAGGTAGAGGCCCAACACACTGAGCCACCCAGGCGCCCCACAGGTTAATTCTCATTGATGAATATTTCTGATTATACCAGTTTAATGCTATGATTTTATACAACACGAATCAAGGAAAAAGAGAATGCCTCACTGAAATAGATTTCTATTTCCACAACTTTTAAATTCTTATTTTGAGTAGAAGGAATGTAAATGAGTAGGTATGGTAAGGATGAGGAAACAATCTCTCAGTCCTCTCATTTGATTCATAAACAAAAGCAAAGCAGCTCATTTTGGAGACATTTCTGGCACAAACTGAGAAGATAAAAGATGAATTCTGTGTAAGCAACGTCTTCAGGCAGTAAATGGAAAAAGAGTTAAGGCACTAAGAATCACAATTGTTCAAATGGAAATATACAAGCTGTATCATAGTTATGATAAGGCTTAATTAATGAAATTACGCACACAAGATATCCAGAACTGTAAGTATTTATTACTTGGTTTCTCATCCTTCTTAAGGAGCCAGGTGGCCATTGTTTCCATTTACTGCTTGAGGCGTTCACATAATGTGAGACATGTGAAAATTCTTTGTAGTCGATAAAAATCCTGGTAACAGGGTGGTGAACGTCCTCACAATTGTGAAAAATATTTCCTTTCTTTGTGAAATTCAGAGCCTTTTACTGACTTTTTATAAGAAAAGTTTCAGTTAAGGCAAAGGTTTTCTAAGGGCCAGACACTCCAAAGTTTACCTAGAATACACCGTGTTCTTTACTACTTTTGAATAGGGAAGCATTCCTAAAATGGTAGAAAGCTCCAAGCCTAAATGAAAAAGAAAAAAAGAAAAAAAAAAAAAAAGATACATATGGACATGTTAAAAGAAGGATAGAAAGATCAATAAAATTTTATAAGCCCTTCAACATAAGAAATCACTATAAACAAATTTAAAACTCAAGTCACCTATGCATGGTTTCATTATGCACCTTTTCTCCAATTGAACTTAGGTAATTATATTAATTTACTAGAGCTTCCATAACAAAATACCACACACTACATGAGTTAGACAGCAAAAGTTTATTTTCTTACTCTTCTAGAGGTTAAAAGTTCAATATCAAGGTATAAACAGGTTTTGTTTCTTCCATGACCTCTGTCCTTGGCTTGCAGACAGTCCCATACAGATAAAAAACCATATGAAGTCACATCATCCCCACACATGTCCAAATTTTCTCTTCTTACAAGAATTCAGATTGAATTAGGGCACAGCGTAAGGGCCTCATTTTAACTTAGATACCTCTTTAAACACCCTATCTCCAAACACAGTCACATTCTGAGGTTGGAGCATAGGGGCATAGGGGATAGGGTATAAACATATGAATTTGGAGTAAGGACACAATTCAGTCCATAAAAGTAACATAAAATGATTCAGAACTTAAAGGTATATTTTATTTCACTGTTTAGGAAAAACACTGAAAAAAAAATATATATATATATCCAACACTGCTATGTGGAAGTCCATATAGGATCTAAAATACTCAATCCTATCCCCAGTCCATTTAAATCCAAATGAAATTAACAAATTCCATACCATTGTATTATTATTGTATTATTGCCAGTACTACTACTGGGCATGGGAAATACTTGAAAGTTTCCAGCTTGTTGCTGATGTCTTGGTGAGCAGAAGCTCAGACTATTCCTCCCGACTATGCATGAGCATCAGAACTGAATATCCCAGGCCCCAAAGCCTCTGCGTATTCTGAAGTCACCACAGGCTGGGTTTGGTTTCTCTCTACCTTTCTACCAACAGGGTATTTTTCTGTCTTTGAACTTGGCCACATATTTAACATTTCATGTTATTTTTTATCCACCATGTTCTATGTATCTTTAGTTTCTAGCAAGATATGGATTATAACTACTAGCTTGCTCTTCCATGTTGTCCTAAGTCCGATCCCTCTCTCTTTCTTTTTTTTTTTTTTTAAGATTTTTAAAAATTTATTTATTTGACAGACAGAGATCACAGAGAGAGAGAGAGAGAGAGAGGAGGAAGCAGGCTCCCTGCTGAGCAGGGAGCCCGATGTTTGGCTCCATCCTAGGACTCTGGGATCATGACCTGAGCCTAAGGCAGAGGCTTTAACCCACTGACCCACACAGACGCCCCCACCCCCCTTTTTTTCCTCTCTTCTTTGTTTCTCCCATGGGTTGTTAATATTATTTTGTTTATATTTTATGGTCAACTTGAGTAGTATTGAAGGGCAAAAATAGATGCCTTGTATCATAATTTGTGCCTTCTGTTTTTCCAATTACTTTTATTTTTTTTTAAGATTTTATTTATTTATTTGACAGAGAGAGAGATTGCAAGTAGGCAGAGAGAGAGGGGGAGAAGCAGGCTCCCTGCTGAGCAGAGAGCCCAATGTGGGACTCGATCCCAGGACCCTGAGATCATGACCTGAGCCAAAGACAGCAACTTAACCCACTGAGCCACCCAGGTGTCCCTCCAATTACTTTTAATGTTATTTGATACACAGCTTATCTTTGAATTAAAGAAATCATTAGTGGAGATCACGATCACTGAATCAGAAGTATAGTGAATTTTTTCTCTCACTGAAAATTCGGTCTTAAATCGAAAAGTAAATTTGACTTATTGAATGATAGGCATTAAGTAGGACACATGATCTGATGAGCACTGAGGGTTATATGCAACTGATAAATTATTGAACACTACATCTGAAACTAATGATGGACTGTAGGCTAATTGAATTTAAATTAAAAAAGTAATAATAGTAAATTTCACTTATTAAAGAAAAATATGATGAAAAATACTTGTTCACAGCATAAAGCGCAGGCTGTTCAGCAAAGAGAACGTAAAGTTAAAATGAAAAGAAAATATTTTCAAAACTTTTGTTATTAGACATGAAATATATTTGAAACTAATCTTTAGCATTCCTTTTAATTTCAGTCACAGGAATGGAAAGATAGGAATGCAGTGGTCTTCTTACACTATCCTTTCCATCCTGAGAATGCCAAGTTGTTAATTAGTAATTTGGGACCCAGGAAAAGAGAAATAAAACATTTAAACAATAAGCAGAATTCCAGATTTCCAGCCTTTCTCACAGATGGCTTTAATTTAGAAGATACCTTTATGTAAATGGTGAGTCAGATGACAGAATAAAAAAGCTACTTTAAAACATATGAATATGTATGCAATTATCCATACTGAAATAAGTAGAACCAATCACAATTTTATCATTTGAAGTATCCTTCCAGGAAATGCTTGTGTCCTGTTGATGGTGATTTTTTTTAAAAAATGAAAATTAAAATTGGTCCCAAGCTTGTACTAGACATTTACATGGTCTCAACTTCCGTGTTTTTGAACTATTTCCATTGAACATATTTCATAGCTAATTTTTGCTTTTTATTTAATACAAAAATATAAATTATTCATCCAAAGAGAGCGAGATATAATTGATCTCATAATATTCTGTAAGCAGAGTTTCATTTCAGATGAAGGATGGGGAATTTGTTTGAGGTTTCTCATGTCATTAGCAGACTGTCTGCCTTGCTCCAATCTAAGATCAAAGCATTCGATTCTGTTTTGTTTTTTGTGGCTAGTTTTTATTAGTTTGAAAATGGAGTAAATTGCTCTTATGTGGATAATATGGGAACAAGTATATGTAATAGAAGTTAAAAACAACATGCTAATTTGAGATAGATTCTATATATTTAGGGAGAAATCCTACTCAGGATGCAAGCAACCAGGTGTAGATACAATAACACACGAATACAATGACTTTAAAGTGAGCGTTAATAGCATAAAAAAGTGGGGTGAGGATGGATATCACTATGATACTCTGTTATTCTCTTAAATATTTTGAAGAATGGGAACCATGGTTACATGTTTGAATTTTGTGTTTTCCCAAAACATTTTTACTTTTTAAACAAGCAGTGATAATAACACCAACTAAAGGAGAAGTGGGATGAGAATACAGAGACAAAGGGAGATCTGCAATTTCACATTAGATCATAAAGCACCTAAGTGGGAAAGCCAGGATTGAGGCTCCCAGTCCCAATGCTGTCAACCACTGGTCTCACCAGTCTTTCAGATACACTTGTGTGTGCACCCACTGCCTCCCTCATAAAACGCATATAAGGAGATCGCATTTAATGTAACATACAGTATGATGCATAAGAAAGACCCCGTAAATAGTTAAAACACTTTGAATATTATGTAAGTGGTGCTTAATTATTAAAAGCTGTCATTTTGGTGGGGGAAAAAAAAACCTGGTTATTTTTAAAAGATGTTATTTCTACTTGCCAAATAATACTACCATGTGTTTTGCAGATAATAAAAGTTAATGAATTAAAAGCAACACGCAATGTACAGTCTGAATAATTAAAGTTGGCTATTGCCTGTACCTTAACATCTTAAGAGATGGAGTAGTTTTTTTTTTTCTAAAACTAAAATCAGAAGTATATATTGTTTTATCCTCTTCAACTGAGATATACCATGTCTTCTTATATATTTTATAATTTGGACTAATAATTTTTAAAAATTTTCCAGCAATGCAGATAATATTTCTGTTCTCATTAGAGTTGGGCATTCTCTTTCTTTTTCCTTTGGTTTACTAATCAGAGTTAAAACAGCAATTTCTCTATTTCATGAAGTTCTAGCAAACAGTACATTGCATACTGCTCCTCTAGATGTTTATCCTCTAAAATACAGGGGACCCTACTTGTCCAAGATGGTGTGTATAAATTCATAAATACATGTACACACACAAATCTGGATGTGTGTATGCTTGTGCATGTGTGTGTGTGTGTGTGTGTG
>ML108659.1:8389-45529 GCA_003697995.1 Taxidea taxus jeffersonii
ACTTTGTCAAATGCTTTTTCAGCATCTATTGAGAGTATCATATGGTTCTTGTTCTTTCTTTTGTTAATGTATTGTATCACATTGATTGATTTGCGGATGTTGAACCAACCTTGCTGCCCTGGAATAAATCCCACTTGGTCGTGGTGAATAATCCTTTTAATGTACTGTTGGATCCTATTGGCTAGTATTTTGGTGAGAATTTTCTCATCTGTGTTCATCAAGGATCTTGGTCTGTAATTCTCTTTTTTGATGGGATCCTTGTCTGGTTTGGGGATCAAGGTGATGCTGGCCTCATAAAATGATTTTGGAAGTTTTCCTTCCATTTCTATTTTTTTGGAACAGTTTCAGGAGAATAGGAATTAATTCTTCTTTAAATGTTTGGTAGAATTCCTCTGGAAAGCCATCTGGCCCTGGGCTTTTGTTTGGAGATTTTTGATGACTGTTTCAATCTCCTTACTGGTTATGGGCCTATTCAGGTTTTCTATTTCTTCCTGGTTCAGTTTTGGCAGTTTATATGTCTCCAGGAAAGCATCCATTTCTTCCAGATTGTCAAATTTGTTGGCATAGAGTTGCTCATAATATGTTCTTATGATTGTTTGTATTTCTTTGGTTTTGGTTGTGATCTGTCCTCTTTCATCATGATTTTATTTATTTCGGTCCTTTCTCTTTTCTTTTGGATAAGTCTGGCCAGGGGTTTATCAATCTTATTAATTCTTTCAAAGAACCAACTCCTAGTTTCACTGATTTGTTCTATTGTTTTTTTGGTTTCTACTTCATTGATTTCTGCTTTGATCTTTATTATTTCTCTTCTGCTGGGTTTAGGCTTTCTTTGTTGTTCTTTCTCGAGCTCCTTTAGGTATAGGGTTAGGTTGTGTATTTGAGACCTTTCCTGTTTCTTGAGATAGGCTTGTATCGCTATATATTTTCCTCTCAGGACTGCCTTTGCTGGGTCCCACAGATTTTGGACCATTGTGTTTTCAATATCATTTGTTTCCATGGTTTTTTTTCAATTCTTCTTTAATTTCCTGGTTGACCCATTCATTCTTTAGAAGGATGCTGTTGAGTCTCCATGCATTTGTGCTCTTTCCAAATTTCCTCTTGTGATTGAGTTCTAGCTTCAGAGCATTGTGGTCTGAAAATATGCAGGGAAGGATCCCAATCTTTTGATACCTGTTGAGACCTGATTTATGACCCAGGATGTGATCTATTCTGGAGAATGTTCCATGGGCACTAGAGAAGAACGTGTATTCTGTTGCTTTGGGATGGAATGTTCTGAATATATCTGTGATGTCCATCTGGTCCAGTGTGTCATTTAAGACCTTTATTTCCTTGTTGATCTTTTGCTTGGATGATCTGTCCATTTCAGTGAGGGGTGTGTTAAAGTCTCCAACTATTATTGTAGTCTTGTCAATGTGTTTCTTTGATTTTGTTATTAATTGGTTTATATAGTTTGCTGCTCCCATGTTAGGGGCATAGATATTTAAAATTGTTAGATCTTCTTGTTGGACAGACCCTTTGAGTATGATATAGTGTCCTTCCTCATCTCTTATTATAGTCTTTGGCTTAAAATCTAATTGATCTGATATAAGGATTGCCACCCCAGCTTTCTTCTGATGTCCATTAGCATGGTAAATTGTTTTCCACCCCCTCACTTTCAATCTGGAGGTGTCTTCAGGTCTAAAATGAGTTTCTTGTAGGCAGCATATGGATGGGTTTTGTTTTTTTATCCATTCTGAAACCCTGTGTCTTTTGATTGGGGCATTTAGCCTATTTACATTCAGGGTAACTATTGAGAGATATGAATTTAGTGCCATTGTATTGCCTGTAAGGTGACTGTTACTGTATATTGTCACTGTTCCTTTCTGATAATACTTTTAGGGTCTGTCTTTGCTTAGAGGACCCCTTTCAATATTTCCTGTAGAGCTGGTTTGGTGTTTACAAATTCTTTCAGTTTTTGTTTGTTCTGGAAGCTTTTTATCTCTCCTTCTATTTTCAATGATAACCTAGCTGGATAAAGTATTCTTGGCTGCATGTTTTTCTCGTTTAGTGCTCTGAATATATCATGCCAGTTCTTTCTGGCCTGCCAGGTCTCTGTGGATAAGTCTGCTGCCAATCTAATATTTTTACCATTGTAGGTTACAGACTTCTTGTCCCGTGCTGCTTTCAGGATTTTCTCTTTGTCGCTAAGACTTGTAAATTTTACTATTAGATGGCGGGGTGTGGGTCGATTCCTAATGATTTTGAGGGGTGTTCTCTGCACCTCCTGGATTTTGATGCTTGTTCCCCTTGCTATATTAGGGAAATTCTTTACAATAATCCTCTCCAGTATACCTTCTGCTCCTATTTCTTCTTCTCCTGGAATCCCAATTATTCTAATGTTTTTTAGTCTTATGGTATCACTTATCTCTCAAATTCTCCCCTCGTGGTCCAGTAGTTGTTTGTCTCTCTTTTGCTCAGCTTTTTTATTCTCTGTCATTTGGTCTTCTATATCACTAATTCTGTCTTCTGCCTCATTTATCCTAGCAGTAAGAGCCTCCATTTTTTATTGCACCTCATTAATAGCTTTTTTAATTTCAACTTGATTAGATTTTAGTTCTTTTATTTTTCCAGAAAGGGCTTTTATTTCTCCCGACAGGGTTTCTCTAATATCTTCCATGCCTTTTTTGAGCCTGGCTAGAACCTTGAGAATCATCATCCTGAATTCCAGATCTGACATATTACTAATGTCTGTATTGATTAGGTCCCTAGCCTTCGGGCCTGCCTCCTGTTCTTTTTTTTTTTTGTAGTGAGTTTTTCCTCCTTGTCATTTTGTCCAGATAAGAATCCGCTGTTCTCCTTGTTAAGTGAACTTGGTCTTGGCTGGATTTCTTTGATCATCTGGGGGAGGGGCCTGTTGTAGTGATTCTCAAGTGTCTCTGCCCCAGGCAGAATTGCACCGGCCTTACCAGGGGCCGGGCTAAGTAATCCTCTCAGGTTCGCTTTTGGGAGCTTTTGTTCCCTGAACACTTTCTGTAGAGTTCCGGAGGACAGGAATGAAAATGGCAGCCTCCCAATCTCCGGTTCAGAGGAACCGAGAGCTAGGGGCCCCAGTCTTCAGTGCGCCTTTTAGGAAGTGGTCAATTTTCTGTTTCTAGAATTGTTTTTCTTCTTTTCAATCTCCTGTTGGATTCGTAGGTGTTCAGAATGGTTTGATAGGCTATCTAGCTGATCTCCTGCTGCCTGATGTCGTCTCTGCCTGCTACTTCTCCGCCATCTTGACTCCTCCCTATTTTATGGAAGTTTGTGAAGATTGGTATTCTCTCTCTCGGAGACTTCAGTTACATACATGTTATGCTATTTGATATTTCCCACCAATATCAGAAGCATTTTTCCTTTCCCCCATTTCTTTCCTTCTATTATTTGAATATTTCCTTGTAACCTATTTTTGAGTTCACTGAAACTTTCTTCTCTTAAGGTTGTCTGATGATTTATTTCTAATACCACATTTTTCCTTCTATTTGGTCACCCTTAGTTTCCATTTTTTTCTGCTGAAATTCCTCATATGTTCACACATGGTGGTTATTTTTTCCACATAAGCATATTTAACATGTTTGTCATGTTTACCTTAAAAAATTCTTTTTCTTAAAAATATTTATTTATTTGACACAGAGAGATCACAAGTAGGCAGAGAGGTAGGCAGATGAGGGGGGAAGCAGGCTCCCTGCTGGGCAGAGAGCTCACTGTGGGGCTTGATCCCAGGACCCTGAGACCATGACCTGAGCCAAAGGCAGAGGCTTAACCCACTGAGCCACCCAGGTGCCCCTACCTTTAAAAATTCTTGTCTGCCAATTTCAATATCTGGGTTTTCTCTGGCTTTACATCTATAGACCCATTTCACCCTTTTATTTGGGGTCATGTTTTCATGGTTCACTATTAAGGGTTTTTATTGTATGTTATATATATGTGTAAAAAAGAAAAAACTCCAATAGAAACTGAAGTAAATATGTACCCCCAGAAAAGGCTTAAGTTCTACTGCAGTTTTTATGTTTCTCTTGTATAATATTAAGTTATATGTTTGTCCACTAGTACATTGGTACTTTGCTCTCATTTTGAAAACAGGATTTTGTCCAGTCTTATATATGGCATACCCAAATCAGGCATTTAAAATTTATAGTTCCAGGGAAAACAAAACACCCTAAAATTATGGGTGAAAACCAAAGGTAACATCTCAAAGGGAAACAGACCTACTTTCTGCTCCTTCCTTCTATAGGCTCATATATTTAGTGATATATACAAATATAAATGACTGTGATTGTTGAAAATCAGTGTTAACCATAGATCTCTGAACAATAACACAAAATTCCTTTCTCATTGGATCACATTGCGATTAATTAATGAGTCTGTTCTCATGTAGAATGTAAACTCCCTAAGCTTAGTCTTTTACATTCACTCTTGAACTCTTTTGGTCTCAAGTAGGAAGGCACAACAAAAGAAACCCTAGACCCCTTTGGTTCTTTGTTTATGTAACTGTGCTAGGGCAGACTTATGTTGAGGGGTACATCCAGAGTGATGTCAGGACTTCGGAGTCCCATGTATTTTCAGTGAAGAGATAAAACCTGACCTTTAGCTAAAATAATTCTGATGACACTCCTTCCTTGAGAAGTCTGATAGCAGAAATTACAATCCCCTCTTTGAATGAATGTGGGAGGGAGGGGAAGAAACAGATCGATTTTTTTGGTTTGTTTTTGTTTTTGTTGGGGACTTTGACATTTCATAATTGAATGATTGGTTTGAGAGGTAGGAGTCCTGTGGCACCTTTCCCCACCACCATGAAATGTCTCAAGCTCTTTATTTCTGAATCTTCTCACAGTACAAAATAAGTACAAAATTCAGTGTGTGTGTTTTTTTTAAACACTGAATAGGTTTCGTGTGTGTGTGTTTGTGTACATGTTATTTTTGGACATTAATATAGACCTTAGTGACCTTTTTTTATTATTGGTCCTGGATAAGGATGATTTCAAAACTCTTAAGGAAGATACTAGTGATATTTGTTATCAGGCTGCCAAAGAATTGACCTGGGAAGAACCTTCTTGAAAATTATAGTGATTAGAACTAAAGGAACTATAAACATGAAAAAAAAGCTCTATATTGTCTCCAGAGGTAGATGTGAAAAGGGATTCATTTTCCAAATTACCAGAGGAAAAAATGTTTTAACAGAACTAATTTAAGATATTATTATATCCTATTAAGGAAGGAGATGGATAACATAAATATTTATGGGAATAAACTCCTTGTTTCAGAATTGTGTTAGGTCAGAAAAATATTTCTACAAAAGCCTTTTCAAGTGAGAAGAAAGTGTGAGGGATTGATAATGTTTGTGATGAGTACCTCAGCCGTGATTCTGGTCCAGATGTTTTATTTCCTGTGATGTCCCTATTTAATTAGTGCCAGATTCAATATAGTCGCAGATGTGAATTGGTGAAATGACGATGATGAAACCATTACACTGTAGAATTGTTTTAGCTGTTCCAGTTATTTTCTTCTTCTCTAATGGCCGATCATGCACTCTCCTCACAAATAAAATTTGTGCATCTGGGAAAAGCTGCGTGTTGTATTTGGTAATGGTTGCCTTTGAGATTATTTTTCTTAAATAATTTTGTATTTTCTGGATGTTTTGTGTAAACTTGAAGTTGATAAAGTGGTCAAACAAATAAAATGACAACACAGTAGATTAGAAAATTATTCCACATAAAACATTGAATTATTGGGTGGAAGTTTGCTTGAACAAAAGATTGAAGCATTCACATCTCATTGTTAAGAAAAGCAGATGTGTTTGGTTTTGGATTAGAATTCTAATTAAAGGCTCCGGCTCCAGTATGATGATTCTTAACTATTTCTGAAAAATTTATCTTAGTTCACACAACATGCTTTTATTTCTTCTTTTACCCTCTGTGTATCTTTTCCTTTTATACCGTCTGTGCCAGTCAAGTCATCAAAGTCTATTTCTGCCATTTCCAAAGGAGTTCTTTGGTGTTCCTAAAATTTATTATCAAGGCTGTAATTATAATCTATTTGGACTTTTTCTTAATTTCCTCAAACAGTAAAACACATTCTTACTGTCCATAATGGTTTACATGGAAATAATCTGGATTTCTATAAAACTATAGTTCTTATTTCTTATATTGGGGTGTGCAAAGATGAATTCTCACCTTACAATGGAATTGTAACAGCAGATATCTGTTTATATTTGAGTCTTATATTGATCCAAAAGATTTTTTTTGGGGGGTGTGGGGGGGAAGAAACATGAAGATACTAGCATGACATTGTTTCATTTGGATCCTAATACTATAGTAAGAATTCCAGAGATGGTATCATGATGATGCTCTAGTGTAGTATTTATAAATCTAACAAGCAGGGCATAAAAACTGTTAATATCACCAATAATACCTTTCCTTTTGTAAGTAAGCTATACCAATTCTTAAAACAAACTTGCTTATGGTTAAGCAATTGTATGTGTTTTGATTTTTATACTTCACGGAACCACTGGGTTGGGTATCTTAGTCTTTCTTAACTTAACAATGCAATCTTGTTATTGCTGGAGGTGGTGATGATGGTGGGAGTTAAGCAATATGCTAAGTTTTGTTTTTTGTTTTTTGTTTTTTTTTTCAGGGACTTTCCACCTCTCTCTCTCTGATATATCTATTTATAGATCTACATAAATCTCCCTCCTGATACATAAGGGGCAAGGGGGAAGAAGTTTGTGCTCCTGTGCTCAGTGGTAACTATAAATGGACAATTGGAACAATCATGATCTGATAAGGATAAAGCAACTGAGGGGTCAGACCCTTTGGTGATAAAGGTCTGGATCATGTCACTAGATAAATAACCTAGACCAGTGAAAGTGCTGGCTGAAGGCAAAGGAGTCCTAGCATGGCTAGTAATAAGTTTAATTATAGCATTGGGACCAGTTATAGTAGTGGGGACTAGAACTCAATGTGTAAACCATTTTTGTTGTTTTTGGTGACTGAAATTAGCCACTTTTAAAATAAGTGGCTCCTCTCTCGGGAGAATTGAGGTACTATTTTTTTTTTCTTTGAAGAAAATGAGCAAGAATCTGAGGTAAACTGTTGTTCAGTTTAATCAGATCCCTGGGTTTGCTTGACCAAGATTTTGTGCTTGATGCTATGGATGAATCTCCAGGAATATTGCCTGGAACAAACTGCATCTTTTTAGACCCTAAAGGGGCAGTTTCAGTGTCCATCAGAGGGTGGCCCCTTGAACCCCACAGTTACCTTATTTTGGGGGCAGCTGTTCTCAGGTCTTCACGTTCTCAGGTCATCCTCGTCATGACCTGGCATTATTTTCCTTCAGGTGTCCTACTAAGGAGCATCTCACCTCTTTCCCTGGACCTTTGTTATTGTTGGTAAGGCACAGGTGACATGAGGCCTGCTGAGTTTTCATGTGCTAATAGGCTGAGCCTACCTACCTTCTGGTGGGAAGGTGGGGAATGCCTGAATTTGCACCAGCCTCCTGACTTGCCTCTTCTGGCAGTTGTCCCAGAAGCATTACAGGTGCTGCTATTGATGTCTTGGGGTTTTTCTGGGGACCATCAGATTGGCTGGTGTGGTGCAACCTGGAAGTGTTAGGGATTTCGTGTTCCTGGGGCAAATGAGCCTGTGATAAATCCTTTCCCTTCCATGTCTCTGTGGACCGTTAGCATAACAGTGGTTCGTACTTCCTTTGTGAAGACCTCTCATGAGACTGAGTCTTTAATTGCATTTGGTGGAGAGCTGGGAGTAACTTGGAAACACTCCCCACCATTTTCTCTCCCTCCTTTCTTCCCTCATTTTCTTTTCCCTATTCCTGTTTCCCAGGAATTGAAATCCCCTAAAGAGTATTAGCTTGTAGATTTCAGCCATTAAATATTGGCTATTGAGCACGTTTATAGAAAAGGGGCCAAGGCAGTGATGCTTCAGGATCTTTGGTAATCTGATAAGAGAAAAGGGTCGGCCTTATTCACCATAAGTCATATTGTCAAATACCTACTTCACTATGTTTTGTTGTATATTTACCAATCCATTTCCAGCCATCCAGCAAGGACAGCTCCAATTGTCTTTGGAGGATGTTAGCTAGAGCCCAGAGAAATCATTAAGAATATAATGGAATACTGCCTGAGCTTTGTGTCTTGAAGACATTTTTTTTAAAGATCAAAACTTCCGTGAACACAACTTAATGATGCTTTTATTGCTGACAAATTGACAGGAGGGAGCCAGAATGACATAGAAGCAACATTTCAAGAATCAAAAAGCATTTTTTACAACATGTTAGAGTTTTGATAGGTCTTTGAATCATAATATACAGCTTTTGGAACCTTTAAACTTCCTTGAATGAGGTACTTTGTTCCAAATGCTGGCCCTTTTTAGGAAATGAAAACTAAAAATCCTGTCTGAAGGGGTGCTTAAGAACTCTAAGTATGTAATGGTGACTTAGGATGGAAATAGCTATTTTGGCCTTTATACTTTATTGTTGGCTAAAAATCAGAAATCATACCGATCAGCTTTTACTTTTTCAAGTATTTTGAAATTGTAAAAAAGTTACATTTTCAGGTATATTTAAAAAGAGCAAAATGCATTATAAAATAAGATGAACTGACTTATATTCCAAGTTGAATTATATCCTATAACAATTGAAATTTTTGATTTATAGAGTTAAACTACTAAGGAAATAATGAATTTTCTGAATTGAATTCTCAAAAGGCAATTCATATCACAATACATCTTGTAGAGGAGCACCATTGGTGAAAATTGATTAAGAATTTTTTGTAATCTCAATTCTATAATAAGGGGAACCACATCCTCAGATCTCTAAGCACAGAGTTAGAAGAGTTAGAATATTTTCCAGCATTGGAGAAAATCCAACATCCTTGACAAAGTATTTTATTAGGTCTGCCATATGAAATTGCCATTTTTGTTTCAGCCTAAGTAAGGATATAAAATGAATATGCGCACATATGGAGAGCTTAAAAGAGAAAACACAATCACTATATGGGTTTAATAAACACTATTTTAATGCTCTAAGTAGGATAAGGTAAGCAGCCACTATTAATTAAACAATCTGAATAAGAGGGAAAATGGTCCTTGAAGAATCATTAATAGTGCTTAGGGAATTTGTGATCCTTATTTTGTAGGAGTGAAGTTGGGTACAGTGAATATGGTGATATTTTTATTGCTGTATAACAAATTGCCACCAAGGCAGCTAACTAAAGCAACATGAATTTATTCACAATTCTGTAGATCAGATGTCTGGGGGGGCTCACTGGATTCTCTGCTTACAAGGTCAAAATTCAAGGTGTTGGCTAGCTGGCCTCTTATGTAGACTTCTAGGGAGAAGTCTGCATTCAGGTGTATTCAAGTTGTTGGCAGCACCCAGTTAACTTGGGCCTATAGATTTGAGATCCTCATTTCTTTGCTGGCTATCAATGAGGCACACTTTCACCTTCTTGAGGTCCCTCCATCTGCAAAGCAGCAACTGTGCATCAAGTCCTTCTCTTACTTTAAATATCTCCTGACTTTCTCTCTACCAAGGCAAGAGAAGTCCCTTAACTTTAAAGGTTGAGGCAATAACAAAAGACCACTGGAAAATCTCCCTTTTTACAAGGTAAACTGTGCCATGTCCTATAACACACCACAGAAATGATATCTCATATTCACAAGTCCCAGTGATAAGGTTATAGAAACTTAGGGGCTATTTCTAGAAATTCTGCTTCCCAAAGTAGTTTTGTAGTTTTGAGGAAGTAATATCAGAAGATTAATTAAAAAGTTTACCTTCTGATCCTTGCTTTTCTTCCTCGACAACCAAATTATCTGCCGCCTTCTTATTGCCTCAGAGTAGAGGGTGGCTGGATAGAAAACAGAAATTGACTGCAATTCTTCTTGGCATTTGTTTTGAGAGCATTTGAGCCTGAAAGAATATGTAGAATTTGCCTGTATACACACACACACATACACACACACACTCACATACATACATACATACATATATATATATATATATATATATATATATGCATGTATATGTATATACATTGTCCCAAGCACAAAAGAAGCAGGATATTCTCTCATGCTAGAGTTTCCTGGTTGAGGATGAGGCAAGTGTGAGGAGAGCAGAGACATGTTGCCCAGGTAGTTCAGGGAGGCAGCAAATTTCTTGAGCTGGAACTGCTTTAAAATTTATCTAGACATAGAGGTGTAGACTCTCCGTCATGAAAGCTTATTGAATATGTGCCACAGAAGCACCTTCCAGTCACCAATGGCAAAGAGCCTTAAGGACCAGCATTGTAAATATTTCAGTGACAAATTGTGGGGACTCTAAGATGACATAGGACTTCTTCCCAGGCTTTCCTTAGCAAACCCCTATATCAGATTTCAGAACTATGGCTTGATCCAGTGGGAGAGGACTCCCCAGAGTACAGGTTAATTACAGATAAAATTGTTACAGAAAATGAAGTTCCACTTTTTGTATGCCTGAGTAGGTGGACCTTGATTGTTTTTCACTACCTTCTCTTTTTCTTCTCACCTTCTACTCTTTGGTAATACAGAAAAGGGGAAAATCTTCTCATTTACAAACACTGGAAGATTACTGCTTTCAGCAGGATGGAAGTTGTAGATGGTCCAATCACAAGAGCTCTAAAAGTTAATGAAATAAAAAGTTATAGGTGTGTGCTCCAGAAAGGTTAAACAGTGCAGAAACCATTGACTTTGGGCTGTATCCTATTGTACTGATCTGCTGTCTCCTGGAAGTGCTCTCTTGGTTCAGAGATGGAGCAGCATGTCTACATTGGGCTGGATTCTGGGCTGGAGATAACAAGTCGCTGCAGTACATTTGTTTTTACTGGAATATGCTCATTGGTTCTGTTTTTTGAATCTTATCAGTCCATGATAGCTTAGGCTAAATTATGTTGCAGTAATCAACTAACTTTAGATCTTGGTACCTTATAAAAGCAAGTTTATTGCTTATTCCTGCTTTCTACTTACCCTGAATCAACTGTGATCCTCCTTGGTGTCTGCTTCATTGTGGGATCCAGACTGAAGAAGCAGCCCTTATCTGGGCATGCTGAGCTCATGACAGTCACAAGAGAACATGACACTTAACGTTTCTTTTTGGGAGGGGTTCATCTCCTTGCTTCAGTTTCATTAGCCACATAAAACCCATAAGGAAGGCTGGTGTTAATGAGGTGGAGATATATAATCTTATCACAGGGAAAAGAATAATTATTTTGGAAAAAAACCCAGTATTTACTATAAGTTCCCCTCTCTATCACCCCCGAACCCACTGATTCTTTTTTTTTTTAAATTTTTTTTTTTTAAGATTTTATTTATTTATTGGTTAGAGAGAGAGAGAGAGAGCGCGAGCACAGGCAGAAAGAGAGGCAGGCAGAGGCAGAGGGAGGAGCAGGCTCCCTACCAAGCAAGGAGCCCGATATGGGACTCGATCCCAGGATGATGGGATCATGACCTGAGCCGAAGGCAGCCGCTTAACCAACTGAGCCACCCAGGCGTCCCCGAACCCACTGATTCTTTAAAAAAAATCTAATTCAGTCTGTGCAGTGATTTTACTGTTCTGAATGGAAAACATTATCTCTTGTTTTCCATCTTCTCCATTTTTTTGCTAATTTATGATGTCACATTTAAGTTTTAGAAATTTGGGGGCGCCTGGGTGGCTCAGTGGGTTAAAGCCTTGGCCTTTGGCTCAGGTCATGATCCCAGGGTTCTAGGATTGAACCCCACATCGGGCTCTCTGCTCAGCAGGGAGCCTCCTTCCTCCTCTTTCTCTGCCTGCCTCTCTGCCTACTTGTGCTCTCTGTCTGTCAAATAAATAAAATCTTTAAAAAAAAAAGTTTGACTTTTTTTTGTTTTGTTTTATTTATTTTTTACTAGTGAGGTAGATTTTAAAGACCTTCTAATAAAGTATTTCTGGGTTCTGCCAGTTCCTCTATGAATATTCTTGGACACTCCGTTTTCCTGAAAGAGATCATTTATCCTGATCATATCCTGATCTGGGTCAGTAAGCTGGTGCAGATTCAGCCCCTACAATGTCTGGAGGCCCTGGCTCATGTGTGTCTCTGTTCACAGTGATTGTCACCAGCAGGACCGTTGGCTCTGGCTTTCCCAGACCGATTCAGTCTGGGAAAGAAGACAGAGCTCATTACTGCCTGTCTGGCTTAATGATCTCATCATTCTTTTTGTTTTACTTTGTTTATAATACCTGTGCAATCTTAACAATTCACATCCTTACACATTAAAAATTTCAACCCAAGGGGTGTCTGGGTGGCTCAGTCTGTTAAGTGTCTTCTTTGGCTCAGGGTCCTGGGGCCAAGTCCTACATCAGGCTCCCTGCTCAGGAGAGAGTCTGTTTCTCCCTCTCCCCCTTCTCTCTCTCTCTCTCAAATTAATAAAACCTTAAAAAAATTTCAACTCAAATCTTGAGACAGAACAATAACTTCACAGATATCTGAAGGGAAGTTTGGCTCCAAAGGGAATTATTTCAGCTCAAGGACACTAGGGGATGAGTATAAAGAAAGCCCACAAAAATATATGGATCTCAAATTAAAAATGAGCCAATAGTAGAACTATAGTGCTGGAAGAGCTTTGTTTATATATCAAAAAGTATCAGGTAATAAGTTTGAAGGTGTTATTTTAGGCTTATTCAGAGTCTCTACATAGTCTGGATTTTCTAATATTCAAGTGTCCTCACTCACATTTTAGGACTTCTAACATTTGTTTTCATTGAAATGACAGCCTAAATTGTTCAGTTTTAGAGGGCAGAAATAGGGGTGTTTCAATATTAAAAATCTCTAGCAAAAATACTTTGAAGAATTAGATGAGCAAGAAATCTTTGCTAGATTTATTTCCTTTCAATAGAAAATTCAGTTTCCTTCGTTATAAGGTCCCAGAATCTGGGACTCTTACAGTTGTGTAAAAAATGGGAGATGTTCACATTTTCCAAGCTCATAGTGGGGCTTGGAAGATTTATAGCTTTTTGTTTGTGACCAACACCTAGGGTACAGACAGCACTGAAGTACCTGGGGTCCCATGGCCAAGGACCATGAGAATCTTTTCCTTAAGCACCTCTCCCCACTCTTCTCCCACCTCTTTTTTTTTTTTTTTTTTTGAAATTTCTGTTCTCTGTAGGTGCTTAAAAGGCACTCCTGCCATTTTTTTTGTCTTCAAGGGCACTTTTTCTGCATAACAACAAAGAACTTGGCATTGACATTACTATGTTCATGGGGTCTGTTGCTAACATTCCTGAGTGGATCTAGAATGTCTCAAATGTATATTATATGTATGGTTCTTTTCTTTTCAGGAGTGAGTGAATGACTCTATCTTATGATTCAATAAATATTCCTTGTAGGTGTCACTGAAGAAACTACTCCAGAGACTAAAGGGCACATGATTCCATACCGACACATGGATCAAACAGCATGTCTTGCTTTCTGGGCTCTGAAGTCAGGCTCTCTGTCTGCCTTCCAACGGATGTTCTACTTTTGTTGATAGTTTTCATGATTCTTTCTCTTTTAGCACCAACTCTGACCACTGACTCCTGGAATAGCAGAACTCAGGGAGCTTCCTTGTTTGTGTTGCTGTTGTTCATCAATAATGAATTGATTAGGTGATAATGTCTTGACTTTACAAGCCATCTAAACTTGATCTGAGGTCTTAATAGAGTTGTCTTGATGCTATATCCTGTATTTTGTGTATTTTTGGCAGGCTGCAGTAATGTTTAGTATTATATGCTTTTTGTGGTTTTGAAAATGACTGTTAATGGTGTTGCATTTATCAGACCCAAGACTGGTAAATAGAATTATTTATCCAAGTGCACATTCTTATGAGCACAGTGGTACTGATGATAGGGAAGTTTGAGGGGCATAAAAAGGTTGATGTGTCAGTGGGAAATGTGTGAGAGTGATGAGATGCTGCTTTTGTGAGGCACTGGGCAATTAAACTGCTGAATGACACTAAACATTGTTAGGAATTTTGTCTCTACCACAAGCCTCCACTCATGGAGGGTGGGGGTTGGTGACAGTATACTTTGTAATCGGTGAAGTATTACCTATAAAAATTTTCATGTCCTTCAGTTATGTAAGAAGGCAACAAACCACTTGATTAGAATCTGGGAATTTTTCATCAATAGAAATCACAGATGTTGTATCCCATCACAGTTGTTGCAGATAATTAAAAATATTATTTGCACTCAGCACTGCTGTGAAATTATAGGCATTATATGCCACTACCTCTTCTAATGTAGTGCATTAATAAAAGACACATTACTGTAAGATAATAAAAATTTTTACTTGTAGTTAATTGATTTCTTTGGTCATGCTATTTATTTTATGTCATGTATATTTAAAACATTAAATTCCGGGCACAAAAAAAAGTTCAGATCCTCTGTTTTGGTAGATGCCCTGGTTCTTGCCAGATCATGATTGGGTTCCTTTTTCTAAATCCTGGCTCTTTAGAACTGTCAGGGCCATTCTTTCCAAAGATGTGTCCTTCCTGCCTTTTCTACATGTGAACACATCTCTTGAACAGTCCTGGTTCACAGTTGCAAATTTCACATTTGCATGTGTGATTTCAAATGGGAAAAATAAGCAAATGAAAATACAGGTCCAAGAAGCTGGAATGATAGAATCTGAGATCTGGAAAATGCTAATTAACAAAGGCTAAATAAGAATACAGTTCAAAACTCCTAGCATGTATTTTCAACTACAGAGACCTCTTTTGAGTTAATATCTATATACTTTGCAAAGTTTTCTAAGGGGTGCCTCCTGAAGGATGAGATACATGAACTTGTTCAACATATTCCTTACAGTACCTTGCAAGAATCCTGACATTTGGTAGCATTCAATTAATGTTTCTTCAATTGAGTTCTAAATGAGAAACAAATGCAGTATTGCAGAGAGATTGAGAAAAGGCACGTTACTTTGATGACTGCATTAATTGTTAACATCTTCTTGATGTTGCTAACACCCATTTTTTGGTAACAGTAGAGTCATTAGTGACATGTAAAACAAAATGTAATTCTTCAATAAAAACAACAGTGACCTACAAAATAAACATTGTACAGCTACGTGGAAACCTTGAGCCTACCACAGTTATGATATTAACTGAAATAAATTGCTTCTATACTAGATGGACAGCTGTTCTCAGGCAGCAGTTGCTTTTCCTGGGGTAATTACAGATACTGTTTTTAGTGTACAGTGTCAGAACACAATTTTACTGATATGACTGATGTGACATCACCTTTGGAGTAAATAGATAACATCAGATTTAAGATGATATATTTCTCTTTCTCTCTTCTGTTTTAGCTGCATTTTTTTATTAACTTCAGTGATGAATGCACTTATGGGATGGCAAGAAAAATGGACGATTTTCTACTATAAAGGCTCCTAAATACTTAAGAGAAGCAAATGCTTCTATATTAGTGATTTTTAAGCATTGGCTATTTTCTCACAGGAAAATATTGAGTGAAAAAATACAGACATTCTTCCCCCCACCATCCCACAATCTTGATTCCCTTCATTTTTACTTTCATTGCACTTATAAACTTCCCAGGTATTACATACTCTTATTTTTTTTTGTTAACTATGTATATTGTTGGTCTCTTATCTACTAGAATATGAGCTCCTTGAAGACAGAAATTTTGCTAACCAATCTATCCTAGATTTAGATTTATAATCTAAAATGTTGCTTGGCATAGAGTTGGTGTTTTAATATTTGTTCAATAAATGGGTGACTGAACATATAAATGAGAAAAACCAAAGTTTATAGAATGCCTATACTTTTATTAACTACAGTTTCAAATTTATCTCAATCTGCTTATTGCCAGTTATGTCCTAGTAGCCTAATATCACTTTCCAGATACTTTTGAATAACTATAAGTTAATAATTATAAACTGTAAACTTATAATGGTGGCTCACGTATACAGCAACATGGGGAAATTCCCATGGTCTGGCTGGGATCCATTTACTAGTAATCATATAATTGGGTCACTCTTTTAATGATTTTATAACATTTGTGAAATGTTAGCATTGAAGTTGGTCATCAGTTTCCTACAGAAATGCTAAGGAGAAAACAGACACTAAGTATTAAAACCTTGAGCCTTTTCAGAAAAATAATCAGAAATGAATTCTGAGATTGGCATCAGAGTAGCTGAGTACAGATTGTCAACTATTTCAGAAATTCGGGCATTGAGTACTAATGGTTGGCTAAATAATAGTCCAGAAAAGAAGCTTGTGAAATGGACTATTTTGTCTTCCAAAGAGGAGTGGCTTAGAATTCTTTTCTTTTTCAGAAACTGAACTGAATTATAAATTCTAATTATAACTTCTGATTTTTTATTTAAAAATTCATTCTCTGTGAATTCTTTAAAGATATTTTCTAGAATAGAGCATAAAAAGACCCTAGGACTATTTATTAGGAGGTATAGATGTCATTTTTAAGAAACACGGGCCAGATAATCATGAACACTATGAATCCATGCACTCTTAGTTTCTCTGGGAACAATCACTAATTCTACAGTGCTTTTCAGGGAAGACCTGTGATTTCCTTAGACTATAGAGCCCCACTAGCTTGGTTTGATTATCTGAAAAATCTTTGCTCTTAGGAAGGAGATAAAAATAAACTATGGTTCTTTCCTCATGACAATTAAACAAATAGGTGGGATGTTAAGTGTTTAGACAAGTGCCATTAATTATATTATTAATAAACCCAAGGGTAGAGTTAACTGGATTCAACAAATAGAACAGGATGTGGTTAAAAAATTTTTTCTTGTACTGACATGCCCACTTTTCTTTTTGCCTGTATGCCAGTATTGATAAAGTAAATGAGCCAAGAGTTTTGAAATATTTGAATTCTGACCCATTTGAAGGGAGAATGGAATGAAGAAAATGAGGGTGTCTTAGCAGTCCTAGAGTCATTGCCAGCACCTTCTATTCCATGATTATACTTACTTGATCCTGAAAATAATCCCTGTGAAATCAGTATGATTATCATCTGCATTTTATTCAAGAGAATGTGATATTCAGAGAGGTGGAAAATTGAATTAAGCTCATTTCGTTTGTATGTATGACCCAAGTTCATATCTTCTGATTGCAGCCCCTCTGTGTTTTCTGCTTGACACAGCTGCTCCTACTGGAAGTGTCTAGGGGGTAAAGCTGTCCTTCTAGACCTCCTCAAAGATTAGCCTGGGTTCCCATGGTTCTGGACCTGACATGCCCTCAAATGTTAGTATACTTTTTGCCTTTAGAGGGATGCACACTTGGCATGTTTTGGTATCCGAGAAGATTGCTTTACTAATTTGAGCTTAAACATGGACCTACCTTTAAGGATTTAGGAGTTTAATAACCTTAATGGGAAAACAAGCAGCAGGAAAGATCTTTGGAATGAACTAATTAAACACCACAGATGAACCAGATGAGGTACACTTTGGGTAATATTTCATGGCAGCAGATATACACTAAGTGAGATACTGAACACGTAGGTATAATTACAGTATGATTCTTAAATATGAACCCATCATCTGTAGGGTATTGACAAGACAAAAACTTATATCTCGGAGTAATTAGGTAATTTTCTACTAGGCTTAATCAGTCATCCCAGTCAGCCTCTAGCTGCTTTGGTTTCTTAACACACATTAGCCTGGTTGTTTTTTCCATATTGGTGTTGGTTGACTCTCTTTGCTGACAAGGCCTGGGCACATCAGGCACTACCTTACAGTGTACCTGGGATTATACTCCTATATGATAGACTACTGCTTCTGTGATTTTACATAGGAAAAAGACTCTATTTCTTGACCAGATTTTTGTCCATTACATGAAACCTAAAATAGACCTATTTGAGGAGATACTCTTGATAATTATATCAAAACAGTAGGCATAAACAGAGACTATCTTAGGAAAACCAGGGTATATGGTCACTCTATCCATAAAGGATGACCAAATGAATAAATGATCATAATGTCCTTCAGTCCCTGTTAATGTTATGTGGCTGAAGTTTAGGAAACCCAAATAAGTCCTGCTCTGGGGCCTTAGGATGGATGACTCATCTAGGAATTCATCAGTTTAAACACTTTGCATCTTCTTACAAGTATGGAACAATGGCAAGATCAAAGTGTTGTGACTGCCAACCTTATTCAATACCTTAAAAGGGGGAGCTATTGTAATTATGTAGAGTAGAAATGTAATAGTCCTGTTTTAGAGTACTTTCCATCATTGGAATCTGTGTAGAGGTCTCTCTTTGACTTTGAAGAAAAGGCTGATAGTATTGTGTTACAAAACATATCACCAGATCTGTCCTCTTAAAGATAAGCTCCTGCATCTTTGCAAGAGATGATTTTTCTAAGCTTGTGAATTCTTTCGTAATGTGCATCCATGATAAGAGGTAAAAGGTCAACAATGAATGTAAAGCTCCATCCTCATGATCTCTTCAGAAATGAAAATCTTTAGACTAGACATCACAATGCTCTCCATTGCCTCTGATTGGAAGCTGTGATGGAATTATGTTTTTATGCAAATAGAGAGACATTAACTTTGGAAAAAGACATATAATGAATCTCTTCTGGGGTTCCAGGAAACCTGCTGAATTCAAATGCATTTTGGATGCTGTAAATGATACTAATGCAGAGAGACGGACTCTTGTTCAGAACAGCTCTAAAATTATCAACCTGCAGTAAACCACCATGATGGCTCCTGCTATCAGTTGCAGAAATTCAGAAAAGTTAGTATTTTGTCTCTGAGAGTTGAACACTTCTTCAAGGCAAAATTTCACAAAAGATAAATATAGTGTGTTTTAATGGCTAGGGATAGTCAATCTCTTTTAAAAATCCAAATCCAGGGGCGCCTGAGTGGCTCAGTGGGTTAAAGCCTCTGCCTTAGGCTCGGGTCATGGTCCTGGGGTCCTGGGATTGAGCCCCACATCCGGCTCTCTGCTTGGCGGGGAGCCTGCTTTCTCCTCTCTCTCTGCCTGCCTCTCTGCCTGCTTGTGCTGTCTGTCAAATAAATAAATAAAATCTTTAAAAAAAAATCCAAATCCAAATGGAAAGTTGACTCCTAAGCAGTTCTGTATGCAAGATCTCTACCAACTTAATAAGAAAGGGCATATTGTAATGTGCTTGAGGACAGGTTGATTCCTTGCTAAAGTATATTTGAGAATTGATCCATAATAGCTCCTGTTTATAAGAAGGCTTAAGCATCAGAGACTACTTTGTTATTAAATAATTTTAATCATTTTCTTACAGCATTTTAGTGATGTGATGGAAATACAAATAAGTATCTAAACGCATTCATGCAACTGCTGCTGGGATGTACACATTTAATACCAAACACCCTGAAACAAAAGACATACAAGAAAGGAGACCTGTATTGAAAGGTAGGAAAATTAGAACATACTTCATTGTTTCAAAAAAGGACAAACCCTTGAAATATTTCAATAATAACAGTTTCCTTGAGGGTGGGTGTTGAAGAGATAGGGCTCATACTAAAGTTTTTGGTAATGGACTGGCTTGAACTTGGGGTAATGACTCAGTTTTCTCCAGTTTAGGTGAGTGAGGGGCATGATCCTGTGGGGAAGGACATCAGAAAAGAAGAGAGCCTGTGGGTGTAGGGGGATAAGGTTTGCACAGTGATGAGATTCAAAGGAATTATTCTGGAAAGAGTATTTTAGGGTATGATTTTAAAGTAGGATATTAAGGAAAGAAAGATAGGACAAAGCCTATCCCACATGCAAAGGTTCTTAGGACGGTGTGGGAATGAGCAACTACAGAAAAGAGGTTTACTTTGTTTTCTGCAGAGCACTGATACAGGGTTATGCTTAAAATGGCCCCAAAGTAAAAGCAGACATTTATATGCACAGTTTTTCGACTGCATAGCACCTTAAAGACAAATTGGATGTCTTAAAATATATTTTATCTCACACAGCAATTATATATTTGTACATATGTAATAATTGGCTCTTTTGGGTTCTGCTCAGTGGTGATAAAGAAGAAGAAATTCCTCTTTTTTGTCAGTTGGTAGGATGGTGTCTTAGTCTGTTTGGGCCACTATAACAAATTACTGTAGACTGGCTTAAACAACAAACATATATTTCTCCCTGTTCTGAAAGCTGGGAGTCCAAGATTGAGTTGCTGGCAGATCTGGTGTCTGGGGAGGCTGAATTCCTGACTTGGGGCTGGTTTTCTTTCCCTGTGTCCTCACATGGCAGAGAGCAGAGAACTAACTAATTCTCTGGATTCTTCCAGTAAAGGCACTAATCACATTCATGAGTTTTCCACCTTGAGGACCTAGGAATTACCTCTGGAAGGCTCTACCTCCTAATCCAATCATATTGGGATTAGGGTTTCAATGTGTGTACTTTGGGGGGACACAGACATTCAATCCACTGCAGACTGGGTACATAACTCTTTTTGATTGAATGTAACAATAGACATTTATTTTTTAGGTGTGGGAATAATAAGGTAAATGTACGAATAATAATAGCTAACCCTTCTTGAGAATTTACAAACTCTCAAGCTAATTGAGATAACTCATTTCATTTGATCCTCAAAACAGAAGTAGACTTTATTAATATGACTTTTGTTCAGATGAGAGAAATGAAATTGAGGGAGACAGTTCAGAACTTGCCTAGAGTTATACAACTAATAGATGGGAAGCCTGGGGCTCAAATCTAGGAAGTTTGACTCTAAGGCTACTGGTCTTTATTCTACTTTATACTCTAAACTAGTTGTTTCAAGGAAAAGGAATTTATATTTGGATTAAGGTAGTTTCTCTGTTCAGGTACTATTCACATATATAACTACTTCATAAAGTAAATACAAAAATTCACTCTCAGGAATAAAATAATACACTATATTCTGGAAGAGATGCCTATGATACACAGCTCATAGTTTGTAATTTGATTTAAGGAATTATCTAAAAATTATCTCAATTCATTTCTCAATATAGTAAAATATGTTAGTGTTTTCCATTGAATTAATTATTAATCTTGGTTTGTTATATCATGGAGTAGGCAGGAAAAAGAAACTGATATAAATGTTTTTATATTTTTGTATATATTTATATACAGTGCACATACACAACAGAAATTTGGTACTGAATATGAAAAATATTAAATATAACATCTAAGTATGATAAATTTGTCTTTTCTGCTCCTACAGAGTTAAGTAGGAAATGAGATGCTATTTCTTCTTTTCTATTGATTCTTAAAGTGAAAGCTTTATAAAAATGGGTTGAAAATACCATGAATTTGTGTTTGCAGTAGTGTGTATTACTCTACTGCGGAATAACAGGTGAGCATCAAAGACTACACAAAGTCAGTGTTGTGGTGAAGGTCAGCAATGAAGCCCAGCCAGAGGCTCTGTGGAGGTCTGGTACTGAAAGCCCTAGGATTATGGAGAGCTTGGATTATAAATTATATCAATTTAATCTTTTTTCCATGATCCTCTAAAGTTGCTCATATGAACAGCTGAAAACTCATGCTCCTTATTTATGACAACTATTTTATTAAGGGCAGAGTGGCTCCAGATTTAATCTATTGACATTTCTGTAAAAAATAACCTTGTCATCTTCCCTTCAGAGTGTTCCTATATATCTTTGGGTTGTCTGTGGCAAAACCCTCAAACCTCATCAGCCTCCTTTGTCTTGTGACAGAATACACACACACACACACACACACACACACACACACACACACACACACACGTGTTTATGTAGCCTTAAATGTATTGTTGGATTTCTTTGTTTTATGCAAGAAGTCAAAGAAAAACATAGTATGTTCACTAGTAAGACTGGAGATTTGTGTGACACATTAAGAGCAAATATGAAAAATTAATTTGTTAAAATATTTTTTAGTACTTTTCTTGAAGAAAGTACTATTGAGGTATAGAGATACTTTAAGAATAATTTTTTTATCTCCAGGAATTTAGGATATGATATCTTTAAGAGACTGATTATAACCTTACTTCTCACTGTAGTTACTGGAGAAAATTAACTTTTATTCTTCAAATGCACCATTATTTACTGTGTTTATCATTATTTTTGTGTGACTTGTTGAACAGAGTTAAACTATATCCTAATGATCTGCCACATGCAAAATCACAACTTCATGTGGCATACCATCATATTTGGGAAAGAGAAGTGTAGCTGTAATTCTGTATTTATATTACACAGTGAAATTCTTGTATTCTGACTTTCTGTGTTATTTATTAACAAGTTCACTCATTTTAAGCATCTTTGTTCTTTGGTCAGATAGGCATTCAAAATAGTGCCTGTGTATTTTGGCTTAAATGTAGCATCAGTTTAACAAGGCAAATTAATTTTCTTGTGAATGAAAAACTAGTGAGCAGGAATGCTTTTGGGGACGATTACAACTTCTCTTTCTTACAGAAGCAATGAGTATGCAGAATGTTCATATTCTTCCAAAATAGGCATTTTTTCCTATTGCTGTTCTTGGGATGTCAAATACTGTTTTATAATAGGGTTCTCCAAAGCTACATGAAACATCCGTAAGTTAATGTAGGCTAAGCTATTAAAACAAAGAGACTGAAAAGAAGTAGTTTATTTCTGTCTCACATAACAGCCCAGAGCTTGGTGATCCAGGGCTGGAGAGGTAGCTGTGCCATCCTGAGGTAAAACTTGAGTGGTGGCTCCTCTAGGGGCATTTCCCAGCCAGTAGGAAGGAGGAAAAGGAAGTCTAGGCAGAAAGAGTTAAGGAAATGACTAGAAGTTATGCCAACCACTTTCTTACATATCTTACTGATTTTAGGTTTAGTCACACGACCATACTTCACTGTAAGAGATAGTAGCATATATAGCCTGTAGGTGTATGGTCATGCAACCATCTGATAATCTGGGGACTCTGTTACTTAGGGTTCTCCAGAGAAACAGAGCCAACAGAGAATTCCTAATGACATTTACCCAACTCACCAAGTGTGAAGAGTTTGCTATATTATTTTTCTTTCTTCTCTTCCCCTCCATGTGTTTACATATATGCACACACATATTTTCTTCAGAAAAGTATGTCACATACACCATACTTTATTCCTAAAAAAAAAAAAAGTCCCAGTATAATTAGCATAGTGTTATATTAGTTTCAGGTGTATTATATAGTGATTCTACAATCCTATACCTTACTCTGTACTCAACACTTCTTATTTTTAATGCTCCAGTGGGTACTTCCTAAAAACAAGAATATTTTCTTATGCAACTTTTCTAGTTATCAAGATCAAGAAGTTCAATGTTATATAATACTTTAGTCTACCATACATATTCCAATTCTGTCATATATCCTGAGGTCCTTCATTAAAGTTTTTCCCTCCAGTACCAGATCCCACCCAGAGTCACACATTGCATCAGTGTCCTTTCAGCTAGAATGGTTTCTCAGCTGCCTTTTCTCTTTCATTACATGGACTTTGTTGAAGAATATTGTCTACTTTATAGATGGTGTCTTAATTTGTTTGTCTAATGTCTCCTCATGATTAGACTGAAGTTGTGCATTCTTGCCCAGAATACCATGGAAGAGATGATGGGTATTTCTCAGGGCACCACATTTGGAGGTATTGGTGTCCTCCTGCCCCTCATGGGGGATGCTAATTTTATTACCTGCCAAAGTTTGCCTGGCTTCTTCATGGCATTGTTATTTCTTTTCCTATTCCAATTAACAAGCAGTCTGTGAGGAAATTGTGTCTTGTTTTTTTAGAGTTGTTGGTTTAAGAGCAAGCTCTCCTGTGGATGTTATTGTTAGGCCTGCAGCACTGAGCCTTGAGTCAGCCCAAAGACACAGCAAGAAACATGTCTATATGTTATCAGGGATTCCCTTATGTTGTAAAAGGATTGGTCCTTATTAACTCCTATGGCCCCAGTCCATGTGAAATGATATGAATGATCAAGCTTGGTTGTGTAATTCCCACTTGAGTATGTCTCCCGGAGAAGCTAGAGTCTGCCTACTCACCATACCCTTTTGTCTGATCATTTGCTGGCTGGAAGTACACCAAGATGAGAACATCATTCTTACCAGTCCTCAAATCCACACTGGATTTATTTGTCTTACCCAGCTTGTCTCCCTCTATTTATGTTAGGAATAATAAGTAAATGGGGTTTTCATTATTTTTAAACTCATTCTACTTTTAAAGTTATGAGAAGGGAATGGGTCATCCCTCTTCATTGGGTTAATCCTGTTTTGCAGGCTTCTGAAGAGCCCATGTGGTGGAAATACTGTGTTCCAGTTCAGTTTTATATTTTACATTATCTTAGACTTATGAAGTCACAAACCTGTGGTCTGTATCCTAGTTGGGTCAGGATTAAGAATAATACACCTTCAGGCCTGTGCTGTACAATATGGTAGTTACCAGCCAAATGTGGCTATAGAGCAACTGAAATGTGCCCGGTCTGAACTGAGATACACTTGAAGTGTTAAATGTACAATGGAATTTTGAGGATTTGATATCAAAAGATGGTAAAATGTTAAAATTTTTATATGGATTACATGTTGAAAGAAGATTTGGATATGGCGGGTTAAATTAAAAATAAACACTGAAATTCTAATAATAATCTTTCTTTTTTCTTTTTTTTTTTTTTTTACTGTGGCAATTAGAAAACTTAAGAATGCATGTGTGGCTCATAATATCTTTTGTTGGACAGCTCTGCTTTAAGCTTCTCATTTTGCAGAACAAAGAACAAATTTTCCATCTCTATAGACAAGGAAAATGTGTTCTCACATTTACTATACCTGGTCTCTGCGGTAATAAAGTGCTTATTGCGTGAATGACTATTTATGTAGATAAAGGGAAATCCATGTTTTATCTATAGTTGGTAGTCTGATATTTCAAGGAGTGATATATATTAGTAAGGAGAAATGGTATTGTCAGGTTTCTTCCTTACTTTTACATTTGTTTGTGTAAAAAATATTTAGAAATGTCAGTTGTTGAGACTTTCTAATTTGCATTTCTGACTAGATCAGTTAAAAAAATCTGGACATTAATGGAAAATAGATTCTCCTTTATAATGCATATGAATAATAGTAATAAACATGGCTGTTATAGGAAATTAATGAAGACTATGCTACTTAATTTGGAGTTAGTTTCCAAGTAATGACTACCTTAAAAATTCAGTTATAATTATAAGAAAAAAATAAGTTATAGTTGTGATATAATCTCTAAGGAAAATACAAAAAAGGAAAATATAAAGTAGTAAATAAAAAAATAAAAAAGAAAATTGCTTAAATTATGGATTCTCTCACTTTTTAAGAACTGGTTCCCAAAATTTGTTTTAAATTTGCCAAAAGCAGAGTCTAAGGACATTAAAAAAAAAAAAAGGCAACAACAACAAAATGTCATCTGTGATCAGTAGAGTATCAGAAATAGAGGGCATTCTTTCAGAAGAAGGGGCATTCTTTAAAATGGAATTAGGTCAGCTTTAGTAAAAACTCACTACATTGTCTTTATTCTTATTTCACTACTGACCAGTGAAAAGGATAATGGATGGCATCATTTCCCAGAATGGAATTGAGAGCTACTGATTCAAATAGTTAGACAATGACTCTCTTAATGTGAGTTTTTAAATCTCATTATTTTAATTCATGAGAGCCATTTTACTCTTATACCTTAAAATTTGCAAGCATGTTAAATATTTCAGTTATTTCAGATTTTATAATTATTCATTGGCTTATTGAGGTATAAATGTTGATACATGTTCTCAAATCTGTATTTTTATTACTCCTTTACTGTCTTTTAAAATATTCATTAGAACACTAAAATGTACATTAAATTTCTCCACAGTGGCTTATACATAAGAATAGTTTAAAAATTAGAAGGTTATAGTAAACAATTCTCAAAAATGTTTGAATTTTTTGTAATGTTCCTAATCTTAGTAGCCACATGTTACTCAAACATTTATTAAATTGTAGTGCTATATAACCTTAATTAAATTTTTTAAAGCAAATAAAAAACGTTTTTTCAGGGAAAAAACTTACATATTTTCATGTAGAGTAAGTTGAAATAGTAAAGCTTTTTATCTATGTAATTAATAAATTGTCACACCTTTAACATCAAGATGAGGACCAACAGTGAAATCACAAACTTAAATACCATGACTTAAAAGTATTTTCCAAAGGAAAATAAAATTTTAAAAGCTTAACTGGTTTAAACATTTCCAGATGGCTAGATGGTTTTTTCCTATATAAATAATTAATTGTTAGAACAAACGGGGGGTGGGGATCCAAAGTGATTTATTTTCCATTACTTTTGGATAAATTTTAAAAAGTGATTTCTATTATTTTCTTCAAAATTGATTTGGTTTCACATAACTGAGGAAAAAACAAAGCAAAACAGACCCAGAAATGCTAGTGGCCTAAACATAATGGTTAACTTATTCCATGGTGATATCTGGATGTTGTTAGTCCAAGGATACTTGTGGAACTCCACAAGTCATCAGGAGCTCTGTTATTTCTTTTTCTTGTGTCATCTTTATTTGTGGCTTCTATCTTCAATGATTGCTTATGTTTTAAATAGCAGCCTTGGCTCCTGTCATTACTGGAACATTCCAGGAAGTAGGAAGGAGGAAAAGGGAGGGGAAGAGGACAAAAGAAAAAAAAAAAAACCAGAAAAACAAAAAACCTACCAAACAACAACAACCAAGAATCTTCTAGTCAAGTAGTTTCTTTCTTAAGAAATTTTCCTAAAGTCCCTTACAACACTTCCAATTATGTCATTAGACAGATCTTAGTCAAAGACCACACCTAGCAGCAGGGTGGGCAGAAATAGGTTCTTGTAATGTCGAGTTCAGTTTTATCTAGAAAAAATTAGGATTCTGGGGTACCTGGGTGGCTCAGTGAGTTAAAGCCTCTGCCATCGGCTCAGGTCATGATCCCAACGTCCAGGATCAAGCCTCTCATGGGGCTCTCTGCTTGGCCTGCTTCCCTGTGATCTCTGTCAAATAAATAAAAATTAAAAAATCTTTTAAAAAATTAGGATTTTGTTATCAAAAAAGGAAGAAGTGGCCACTGCATAGCAACCAGCAGCCTTTGCTATGTTTATTATGAAATATATGCCATATATGTTTCTGGTTACTAAAGTAATGGAAGTAATTAAAAAATGCTTCAATTAGGGGTGCTGGGTGGCTCAGTCAGTTAAGCATCAGCTTTTGGCTCAGGTCATGTTTCCAGGGACCTGGGATCCAGCCCCACATTGGGCTCCCTGCTCAGTGGGAAGCCTGCTTTTCCCTTTCCCCACTCCTCCTGCCTGTATCCCCTCTTTCTCTGTCTCTCTTTATCAAATAAACAAAAATCTTAAAAAAAAATGCTTCTATTAGGTCAAACCATTTGAAGGTGTCAATATTTGATTTTTAACCTATAAACATGACAATTTCATATGATTTAGCTTAATATTTTTGACTAGATGGCAGACTTGAGTTCCCCAAATTATCTGGCTACAAAATATCTTATGTACTAAGAGGAAATACTTTAAAAGCAAGCAAGCAAAATAAAGTTAAGTAAGAATTTGCATTTTTAAAATAAAGTAGTCTTAAAACTTCTATACACTCTGAGGGTGTCCTGGGTACTTAGAGATCTGACTGGTGCCAGGTAAGGGTGAGGTAGAGAAACAGTGGACCAAGACTTGGTTCTGCATGGAGTGGAAAGCAGGTTGGGAGGTCACCTCCTATACAGCCGGACCTCAGATCTTATTTCATATTACCTCTTGTCACTATTTCTCCTGGCACATAGGTCTCTTTGCTGCTCTCTGAACAGGCAAGTGAGGTTCTTACCTTAGCGTCTTTGCATTGGCTGTGCTTTTCTTAAAAAAATATTTGAGAGAGAGAGAGAGAACGCACAAGCTGGTGAGTGGGGGGAGAAGCAGGTTCCCTGCTGAGCAGGGGCCCAATATGGGTCTTTTTTTTTTTTTTTAAGATTTTTTTTATGTGACAGAAATCACAAGTAGGCAGAGAGGTAGGCAGAGAGAGAGGGGGAAGCAGGCTCCCTGCTGAGCAGAGAGCCCGATGTGGGGTTTGATCCCAGGACCCTGAGATCATGACCTGAGTTGAAGGCAGAGGCTTTAACCAACTGAGCCACTCAGGCGCCCCCCAATATGGGTCTTGACCCTAGGACCCTGTGATCATTACCTGAGTCAAAGGCAGATGCTTAACCAACTGAGCCACCCAGGCGCCCCTTGTTTGTTCCTTTTGCTTGGAGTGTTCTTCCCCTGGATTTTTGTCTGGCTCACTCCCATTCTCCTTCCAAGTCTTTCCCTAATGCCAGCTTCTCGGGCAGAACTACCTTGACCCTCCTACTTAAAATTGCAAATCTTAGCCCCCTCACAACACTCTCAATTCATAACCTACTGTGTTTTTTGTTCCCATAGTTTTTTAACATCAAAAATCATAGAATTTTCTTATTCTATGTCTGTCATTCTCTTGACAGAATATAAGCTCTCCTGGGGAACAAATTTGTCTGGGTCATCGCTGGGTCCCACATGTCTAGAATAATGTCTGACGCTATATTAGGGTGTCAACACATATTTGTTAAATGAATGACAATTCGTTATTTTTCCTACTAGCTATGGTATTTGGCTATGTCCTATAAGGTAAATTCTTGTATTTGCTAGCTTGCCCTGTTTCAGGAAGGCACTGATACCTTAGTATGCCGGCAGGAGGAGATATATTTCCAGGACTATCGTACAAACATCTGGTCCATTCAGAAAACAAGTAGTTTGATTGACTTTGGTTTTACCCACTAAAGGAACTTTATTTGAGTCCACAAATTATGCAGCCTTAGATTGGATTTAGGATTCTTTTTATTACATATCCCATAATGAGCAGTAGCATTGTGTTCCTTCTTCCTACTGACTTTACATGCAGTGTCAGAGAGCAATAAAGTGGTTTTATTGAATTTGCAACCAACGTATTTTTAAGGATAATGAAAATGCACTGATTCAATTTTTTCTAAGTGTGACATTAAACACAGAACAAAACAAAAATGAAGCTATTCCCAATATATAAACTGGTGAGCTACTTTAGTTTTTACATGCTGTCAGGGGTGGGGAGGGGGAACAGATAATTTCTTAGTTGCTCTCTATTGCCAACCCAACAATTCAGAGCTTCACTAGAGATAATGTAAAATACTACAGCACAGTCTTGGGATGGCACTATTACTCACCTAGACAATGAAGAAATGGCACCTCATGTTCAATTCCTGAGACTCCTGCTGTGTTTTCAGCAGAAGAAACATGTTCTTCTTTTTGGTTAACAAGTGTGCTATTGAAAGACTGTGACACTCCCACCTCCACACTGATTTAAAATACTAAGTACTCTTCACTAGACGTTTTCTAAACATGGTCTTGGAAACCTTGGGCTGAATTCAGGGAAGAAAGTAGGGAGGAGGAAGGCCAAGTGCATTATTGTGGCCACAACTTATTCACCCATCCAACTTACCTTCTAAATCTTTGAAATGTGGGACATCTATAAAAGGTTTCATTTGGACAAAGCGTTATTATACTTTAACATTGACTTAAGGAATTCTTCTATCAAAAATTGCCAAGAGCTCATGTTGTGCTCTCTACTAGTCTGTTACCTGCCTTTCTAAATTAGTATCACAGTACAGTCTGTTAGAAAAGCATGGTCTCTCTTACAGTGCTAGTTGCTGTACTTAATTTTTTGGTAAATTTTGTATATTTCTTAAAGAATATAGAAGTGTATATGATATAAACTTTTTGCTAGTTTCATCAAACCTGCACATATAAATATACTTAAGTTTATTAAAGGCTTATCTCTTTCTTTGGCTTTGGCGATTACCAAGATATAAACAAAATATTCAAATTTTCCAGGTTAATTGGAATATTTCTTTTTCTTAGTGAATAAGCCAGCAATTCTTTGCAAGACCTTAACTTTTTCAAGAACAAAATTGTGTGTTAAATATGTGATGAAAGAGACTTTAATTATAGCATCAAAACCTTATATACTTAGAAGCACAAGTATTTTATGTGCAGGCTTGTATTTGTTTTGATATAATGAAATTTCACAAAGAAATTGGTGTTGAGATTATGATCTAAGCACATTTCTAAGCATTTGTTAAATCCTTGAGTGACACATTGGATAACATAGTGAAAATTGACTGCCATTTCCCCTATCTAATGATGGTTAATAGTTCAGAAAACAAGCTCAGAATTCACACTCTCATAATGGGGATATGCCACTGTCAAATCACTTAGATATAATTATGATTTTGTAATCATAATGACTAAGTGTGTGTAATTAACAAAACAACTTAGAGAAGAAAATGCTGTGAATTTTATGTGAGTGTTAAAAACAAAAAATGTGATATCATTTATTCTTATTTGAAAGTCTTCTGCCTCTGGAAGAAATATCTTAAAAAAAATCTAATACAAGCACACAGTGAAAATATAGTGGACGAAATTTTGTTTCAGTTAAACTTATGTCCTTGAGGTGTAATTTGCATTAAGATATTTCACAAAGCTGCAATGAGATGTTTAGCTTCTGATTCTCCATATTAATGTGGAGAGCTGATTTTGTGTGTCTTATTTTTGCACTTGGTCTTTGAATCCACTTGAACCCATATGAGTGAAGAGAAGAGGAAGAACAAGGGATGAGTTCAGGTTAACTCTCAAGTATGACACTCTGTATTTGACCCAAGGTTAATAAAATCTTGTATTACTTGCTCCTCTTAGGGAAATGGGAATCGGATGATGAAGGGTTTGGTTTGGTAGTGTTCTTTATAGTTCATTTACCTGATTGTGATTGTTAACTTGACCTTTAGTCTGCTCCCTTGAGATCCACTTGCTTTTTTTTTTACTTACTATTTTTATTTATGTATGGGTTTTGACTTCAAATTACAAATTAATTTTTTAAAAGATTTTATTTATTTATTTGACAGAGACACAGAGGAAGAGGGAACACAAGCAGGAGGTGTGGGAGAAGGAGAAGCAGGCTCCCCACTGAACAGGGAGCCCGATGCAAGGCTCAATCCCAGGACCCTGGGATCATGACCTGAGCTGAAGGAAGATGCCTAATGACTGAGCCACCCAGGCACCCCATAAGTACAAATTAATTTAACAGTATTTCTAGTATGTCCCTTTAGGAAACAAAATTCTGAATCAAAAGAAAGATGTTTCTCTGCCTATTATAATTTCTTAGACAATCTTATAGAACCTGCTCAAAATATAGTCAGTGAAACTTTGTGTTTTCTGGTTCTCTCTTTCCTTGTCCAAAAAGGCAAGGTATAAACCTCTTTGTACTTATTTTAAAAAGTATTTAGATATATATGCTACTCAAAATTAATGGGTTAGGTACATTTTCAAACTAGTTCAACCTTCTGCTTGAAAAGTCAGGAGACTTCTTTATATACTCCCCTTTGCCCAGTAGAGTATTTAGAAGAACACATTGCAGAAGATATTTTATCATCTTTACATCTCAGAATTCTTCTCCCTTATTTTCTTAGAAGGAAGTTCTTACTCTTAGGCTTTGGTAATATAATGGGAAATTTATTATCCTTACGTTTGATACCAGTATTCCTCTTAAGGAGAGGGTTGTCTCTGAGAACATAGTTCTTTAAGAAGCTTGGGGGAGAAGTAATGAGTGTCAGTAGGAGACCATGTCAATATGCTAGGAAGTGAGAATAATCAAGTGCTGGTTCAAAATGACAGGGTCAAACCATATGATATTGGCATAAAAACAAGTAGATCAATAGAATAAAGAGACCAGAAGTAACCACACATACATGACCATGTATTTTTGTTTAATTTTTGTGAAAGATACCAAGAATACCTAATGGAGAAAGAGTAGTCTCTTCAATAAATGGTTTTGGGAAAACTGGATAGCCACATAAAAAATGAAATTGGACCCCTATCTTCTACCACATACAAAACAAACAACTCAATGTGGATTAATGACTTGAAAGTGAGACCTGAGACTATAAAACTTCTAAGAAGAAAATAGAGGAAAAACTGTTTGACATGGGTCTTGGCAATGATTTTTTGGATAGGACCACAAAAACACAAACAACATTTAAAAAAAAAAGGTAACTGGGACTACATCAAATTAGGAAGTTCTACATGCCAAAAGAAACCATCAACAAAATGAAAAGACAACCTATATAATGGGATATTTGGAAACCACTTAAGTGACAAGGATTAATATCCAAAACACATAAGAAATGCATACAACTCAACAGAGAGGTAACAACAACAAAATCCAACTTAAAAAAATGGGCCAAAGATCTGAATAGACATTTTTCCCCCCAAAAAGACCTAAATAGATGATGGGGATTAAGGAGTACACTTGCAATGAGCACCGGGTGATTTATGGAAATGTTGAATCACTATATTGTACACCTGAAACTAACACTACACTGTATGTTAACTGGAATTCAAATAAAAGACCTATAAAAGGTCAATGGGTACATGGAAAAGGTGTTGAACATCCTTAATCATGAAGGAAATGCAAATCAAAACCACAAGGAGATTATTGCCTCATACCTGCCATGATGTCTACTATAAAAAAATAAAAGTGGTGACAAGGATGTGAAGAAAAGGGATTTCTTGTGCACTGTTGGTGGGAATGTAAACAGGTACAGTTTCTATGGAAAGAAGTATAAAAGCTTTTTAAGAAGTTAGGACCATCATAATCTAATAATCCTACTTCTGTACATATCCAAAGGAAATGAAAACATTAAAAAGATAATCTGTACACTCATGTTTATTGCAGGATTAAACACAATAGCCATGATGTAGAAACAACCCAAATATACATACGTGGATAAAGATGTGTTATATATGTACACATAGATGTGTATGTGTATATGTATATATATAATATGTCTATTGACTATTCAGTCATGAGCAAAAGGAAATCTTGCCACTTGAGACAATATGGATAGTCCTTGAGAGCATTATGCTAAGTGAAATAAATCATGCATGAAAAGCTGAATAGTACAGGGTATCATTTATATGTGGAATATTAGAAAAATTTGAGCTCTTAAAAACAGTAAAGTTGTGGTTGCTAGGAGCTGGAGGATGGGATAAATAGGGAGAGGTTGGTAAAAGGGTAAAAACTTTCAGTTATGAGATGAACAAATCCTGAGGTCTAATGTATAGCATGGTGACTGTAGTTGATAACACTGTATTGTATAATTGAAATTTGCTAAGATATCTCAAGCAATCACACCACACCCACCAAAAGTAAGTATATATATATACACTTACATACTTTAAATATAATTTTATTTATCAATTGTACCTCAGTAAAGAAAGGGAGATATGTTAAAAAAAAAAAAAAGGAAGTCAAGGTGTTAGACAGTTGGCTTTCTAGATCTTTGGTCTAGGCAATTCATTTTCAGTGTTAAGGCAGTTGGTGGAGGAAGAAAGCATCTTTCTATCCCTTTTAGGTAATCCTTGATTCACAAATCAAACTCTGTTTGCTTTGAGAACTAAATAATTAGACTAAATCCAGCTCCATAAGATTCCAAGTCACTGTGTTTTCCAGATTGTTATTTGACAATGTTAGTTTGTTTCTGACATAGTAGTGAATTGTGCGTGTGTGTGTGTGAAGTATGTGGCATTTGGAGAAAAACGTAAAGGCTGATGTGGGGACTGGGAATTACAATATTTATAACCACAAAATTGTATGAGTTTATTTAAAGTGTGTGTGTGTGTGTGTGTGTGTGTGTGTGTGTGTATGTGTAGAGATACAGAGAAAAGGAAAAAATACCACTCAAAGGATGGATGCACAGATGTATGCAGTTGTTTCTCTGGGTGTGGCCTTATGGCTGAGTAATTATCTTTTTTCTTTCTACTTATCATAATTTTGTTTCTTTGAAACTGAGATGTTAGCATGAGTCTTCCTTCTGCTAAAATGTAGATAAGATTGCTTTAGAGGGTCTGATTCTGCACAGTGTGGTTTTTCCAAAGATTTTCTTGGGGTGTGTGGTCTATTTTGGTGCTCATGTCTGACTTCAAGTTCTTATTTCCTCAGAATTTATTGAATTCAGGAATTAAATCCCTTGTTTGCTGCCTTTATGCTATTATGTGGAATCCAAAAGATGAATCTTGAGCCCTTAACTGATTTCCATAAAGCCCTATTCTCATAGGGCAGGTGTAAATAAAATTATGCTGGCAACTTTGGGAAAGGATATGGATAAATTCATCAGGCAAAATAATTTTAAATTATATCAGAAAATCTTTCTCTTTCTTGATCCTTTGAAATCTGAGATTCTTCATCAGTGGCCTCATTTCTTAAAGATCCTGGCCACATACCATCTTGATTGTTTCTTCTTTCACACTTTCCATCTTTGCTCTCCAACTCCTCCTGTCCCTGGAGAGCACTGGTAACTCCAAACTCATCTTAGTCCTCTCTGTAAAGCAATGTAAGTTTTCTCTGCTCCTCATCATAAAATTCATTAAGATGTTCAGGACAAAGACTTCCTTTGAAAAGAACTATCAGAAATTGTGGTTTCAAATAGCACACCCCATTATATTTCCTTAACAGGAAGATGAAGATGGATTTATTCTTTTAAACCACTCTTCCCCCTTTTTCAAAAGATGAATAATAGAATAGAAGATGAGAAAGTGTTTTAATTTTATCCCTACTTTTATTTTCAATTTGAAATAAACAATCTGAAGACAATAGCTTTTTAGAAATGTAGGGCATATGGGAGCCACCTACACAGGACAGACTGGTCAGAAAGTGGTAATGACCACATCTGGAAGGGTAATAATACTTTTGGATGAAAATGCAGAAAATTCATGGGTAAAAAGGAAATTGGTTCTTTACCTTTTGTTCTGCTAGATGAAATTTTAGACATTTTTACCAGGTTGAACTTCTTTCAGAATTAAAGCGTGAATCCAGGGTTTTACCCAGGAATTCATGTACTTCACAAGTAACTTTACAAGTGCAAACATTTTTCAACCTGTTCTTGCTATTTAATCATCTCTGGATATGTGACCTGGAACAGGCTCAAAATTGGGTTGGGTGGATAAGAATATAAGGATTCCTTATCAGAATCTGTTTTAAAATTTGGCTACAGGGGCACCTGGGTGGCTCAGTGGGTTAAGTGCCTGCCTTCGGCTCAGGTCATGATCTCAGGGTCCTGGGATCGAGCCCTGCATCGGGCTCTCTGCTCAGCAGGGAGGCTGCTTCCCCCCCCCCCCTTCTCTGCCTGCCTCTCTGCCTACTTCTGATCTCTCTCTCTCTCAAAGAAATAAAATCTTTTAAAAAAAATAAATAAAATTTGGCTACAGGTGAGATTTCCAAGCAGCTGATCTTGATTTGAGATGATGCCCATAGCTTTTGTTTCCAAGAACAATTCTAATATAACTTGCTGTTCACAGGGTGATCTGATATGGTGGCAGAATTTGTGTGACTGATAATTCTGTGTTTTTTTCTTACTACTGGTAGGCACTGGACTTAGGGAGTACACTGGGTTCCTGACCAAAGCATTCAGCTTTTGATATTCTTTATCAAATATATATTATGGTCATTGTTACATCCTTCAGCCTGCATTTCCCCCACTTGTTACTCTGAAATAACTGATAAAATTCTGTAACTCATTATTCTCTTTCTCTGTTCCTAGTTATAATATTTCTCATACTTTGGTAGTAGAGTGGTATTAAAAGTTCAGTTTTCTGAGTCCACTCTAGATCTACTGAGTAAGACTCTACAGAAGAGCATCCTCTTGCTATGTAAGAGATACCCAATTTCAATATCCATCTGTACATGAGTGGGAGTTCCCAAGGACCAAAACATCTAATGAAGTCTAAGCTAAAAAAGAAAAATAAACAACACTTGGAAGTGTCCATTTCTTTACCAATTCCTCATTCTTTTACTTTTCTCTCCTCATCTTGATGTGTGTTGGAGATAGGGGGAGAGGGCAAAGTTAAGGACAGGAGAGCTCTCCCTTGCTTGGTTTAATTATGATCTGGTTTTTAAATCTTAATGAGGCAAATATTCACATTCTGGCTCTTTTTTGAGGAGCATAAGGCAGAGATCTTCATTTTGCTCAATTCTTCATCTGAGTCTTTAACAAAATTACTGGGGGAAGGAGAAGTTCAGAAAGCTACCGGCTTAGTATGAAAGGTTAATCTTTCCTTCTGATAAATACTTTCTGAAGCTCTCCTCACACTCCTCTGGCTTGTGTTTGGAGAGTATGTAGGAAGGGGGGATATCCTGGAACCCCTCTTGAGAATGTATGCACACTACATTCTTTACTTCCATGTTTGGACTTCAAGAATAGCTATGAAATGGCACAAAGTTCTACTTAACAGTATGTTTAGGAAGTAGCTCTACTCTTCCAGGTTTCAAAGAGTGACTTTTGTATATAGACATGGTTCCAAATTTTAAGATAATTTTTCAGGGCCTATGGAGATGATCCTTTGTTTTTTAATCTGAATAATTATAGACTAAGCCCAAATTTCCAATATTTCTCACTTGAGCCATATTTGTGATCTCCACTAATTCATAATATTAACCAAGTATTGATTTTCCTAGATTGTGTTATTTTTTTAACCTGTCATGATTAATTTGCAAGCACTTTAGCTTGTCTGTTACATGTGTATTCATTGAAGAAGAGTTATGTATTCCTTTTCCTTGAGTTATGTTTTAATGTTTAATATCATGCTTTTTCTAGTTTCATAAATATGTGTTCTGTGCTCTGGAAAAATTCATAAAAGACTGAAATGTTCTTTTCCAATTTTGGTTTATGATTGTGGTGTATCATGACAGGATTTTGAGGCCTATGGGAACAGGAAAGTTAGTCTGGTTGAGGCTGGGTCAGGATAGGCTGTTTAAGAGGTGAGCTTGATACTTGTGGTACCCAGAATATTCCATACATTTTACTCCTTACTCTATGTAGCTTGATTTTAGCAGCTAAAGTCACTTGGAAAGGGTATACAGAAGCAGGTGCTCCTTTTGGATGAAAACAAGTGTGCCTTTTCCATCCCAGGAAGAAGGATGAAAGAGTTCAAACTTTCCTTTGACACATGGTGCTGAAAAAGTTTGAAAGATCATTTTATCCTTGCTTTGTCGCTATGGTAACCTGCTCTTCTATAGATAATTGTGTGCTTGCTTTTTTCTTTCCAAGGAGAAGTTATACTCATGTTCAACATTTTTTTTT
>ML108660.1:0-97624 GCA_003697995.1 Taxidea taxus jeffersonii
TGCTGAGGAAGCGGCCGTGACTGACCAGCAGGAAGGGGACAGGTTGGGGACTTGTGCAGTGTACACGCACATCCAGCGTGAGTGACCTCTCACCTTAAGAACTGGGCCCCTGTGGGTCCCAGGGCAATGATCCTGCTGGCCAGGCCCTCTTCCTCAGCCAGTGGGGGCGGCGTGCTCAGCTTCTGGGGCTTGACCAGGCGGCAGGTGATGCGAGTGGGGGCGGCGCACGTCCGGGGGGGGATCACCACCCGCAGGCCGTTGTGCCGACTCCCCCTCATGGAGCCTCCTCGGGCATCCACCATGAAGCTCACCAGGAACCTACGGCCCAAGCAGATCCATGTCGGGCTTCTGTGCGCACTCTCTGCAGTGCGGAGAGGGAGGGCCCAGAACCCGTGAGGCCCCGTCACAGGGCTCACTCACCCTGTGTGGACGGGGCTGGCCACGGGGCTGATGTTGTCTGAGGTCTCTGTGGCCGGGCTGCTGGGGATGAGTGAGTCTTCGTCATACTCCTTAGACGCCTGAGGAGGAAAGGAAGGCCAGTTGTCCCATCACTTCCTGGACCACGGGGGTTGGCTCAGCCCAGGGTGCTCCAGGCTGGGGTGCTCAGGAGCTCTCCTTGCCGGGAAGCAAGTGACCGGATGGAGGAAGTAGTCCCACACACTCACCACTAACCCTTTTGGGACAAGGCTTTCCTGGACTTCATCCTACAGCTTCTCATGTGCTTCTCCTTGTCTCCTTTTAGATCACACACTGCAGACCACTCCACTCTTCCCTCCAGCCACACCCCGGTGTGAAACCCGTTCTAGGGAGCTTGGTTTTCACACACCACTGGAGCCAGGCACCATCACCTACTAGCTACTTAGCTTGAGCAAGCTACTTGCCACGAAGGCATTTGAGGTACAGGAGGTGACCAGAGCAGACCCTACCCTTGGGGACTTCCTGTGGCCTCATCTGCAAATGAGACAGTCCTGGCCCCTCAGTGACACCATGGTGTCAGGGACTTGGGGCTGCCATGCCTGGGGACTTGCATATCACAAGGACTCACGAAAGCCAGCAGGGTCTGTGTCTGGCCCTGGTCCCTTCCGGGTTGATTCCCAACCCTGCTCTTGCTCCCAGGGGGGCCTGACATCCCTGTCCCTCTCCTTCACTGGCCCTGTCCACTCACCCTCACACATTGCCTTCTACACAAAGTTTTCCCATGACTCTAATCCAGAAGGCTTCACACAGCACGATCGAGCACCGGGACACGGATTCTTCCTGCACGCCCAGTGTCCGAGCCCACCCTTCCCATTGGCCCATCTGCTCCCAGGGGCGGGTGTGGGTCGCACAGTTCTCCTACATTGAGCCCAGAACAGGGCACGGAGTAGGACACCAGCCATACCCACTGGCTTGAGCTCATGATTTAGCAAGGAGCTGAGGAAAATGGGTTGGTCACAGAACAACAGGACACAGGTCAACTCGGGGACTTTCTCGTCATTGTCTTTGGCAGCATCCAGGGAATAGACCAGAGCTGGGCCAGGGCCATAGCGGACCCTACCTTCCAATCCCTCCCCGTGAGTGACGTCAGCATTACAGCTCGGTGACACACCCTAGCATGGAATGGCTGATTGGACAGCTTCGTAGCTGCCTTGTCACCACACACCATCTTTGTCCGGGGCTGTGGCTACTGCCGGGAGACGCAGAGCCCTGGGGTGGCAGAGGCCAAGACCGGCTGTGGCTGGAAGACGGGCCATGCCCGGCTCAGTTAGCCGGTCTCAGGGCAACCAAGTCCAACCTCCAAACACCACTCTACTTTTTATTCTAGAAAACCCCCTTGCCGTGGCGGAGAAAAAACAAAAAAGGTGCCAAATAACCTACAATTAAATCAAGGGGAATTAAATTGTTTGAAACCACCCCGCTATTTCCTGGGAAATTTAGGTGGCATCAAGGGAAGCCACAAAGTCGGAGATTATTATTAACAGTCCCCCGGGGCACTCTCTGATGCCTCTTCCTGTCTGTATCAGCTCTCAATAATCCCTTGAGGAAGGGGAGGCAGAGACTGTCCCCCTTTCTAGCAGATGTGAAGGAGAGGAGGCCTGGGACTGTGCACGCAGCTCAGCCTCGGCTGCCACTCTAGCACTGTGACCTGCTGCCCCTGGGGACCCTGAGCCTGTGCATCGGAGGTGAGGGGGTGGGGGCTGTGGCCTGGATAGCATGGGCTTCAGAGCCAGAATTTCTGGCGTCATTTCTCAGCCTCGCTCGTGACTGGATGAGCATGTTTCACACACTCTTGGGCTCTCAGAGGCTCCTGTCATTCATATCTGGGATAAGAACTCGGGCAGCACGGCGGTCAGCAAGGAACCCGGGAAGTGAGAATCTGAGAGCTCGGTAAGCGCTTCAGGCCTCTGAATTCATAGTTCCTGTCATATGCAGGTCGTCTCAAAACCATCACTGTCCCAGGTACCCATCTCTGCAGATGGGAAGGAAGAGAAAGGTGCTTCTTACCTGTTCCGGCTCTTCTGCTCTGATCACCACAGTCTCAGGTGTGACACAAGGGATCTTAGGGATGGCTGGTGATTCTACCCTATATGCCCAGAACATTGGGAAATCAGAGGGATGATCCTTCTAAGTGGCCCTCACTTAGTGGGAGGCCTTTCAAAACCGCTCTGTACCCCCATAATCACCTCTCCCACCACCGCCACCCAGGCCGCACCCCAAAGAGCCCACCACACAGGCAATACTACTCATCCGCTCTCATGGACCGGCCTCTTCCCCTCGCCTCAGAGCCTCTACCCGGGGCCCAGCTGTCCTTCGAAGCCAGGTGACGAGGCTGCCTCCTGCCTGAAGCCTTCCCTCACACTTATCTCCTGCTCCTCAGCCTCAGAGCCCTTGCAGGGAGGCTCTTCGCTCTGTCTGGCTTTGGCAGCTCATTCTCCAGGTGTGTGTGCTTCGATCCCACCAAATAAATGGGTCGATTCTTAATGGAGGACCAAGTCTTGTGTTTTGTCCTAGCTGGTGTGCGGTAAATACTCATGGTGTTGAGTTCTAAGATTCCTATTTTATCCAGTAAATACTAATGGACTAACTATCCTGGGGGTTTCACTTCCCGCTGGCCCACTGCCCTGTTGAGTAGAAGCCACGGGACTAAGCCAGCAAACGTCTATCTTTTCAGAAAACACCGAGGACTCTGTGTTTCTACAGAGCTGTTGCTTTTAGATTAATTCACCAGGCCTCCCTGTGTGCCGATTGACCCACATGGGAATAACTCCCAGCACCCCCAGTGGGGGCGGGGGTGTGTTCCAGGAAGACACAAACCCTCCGTGGGCCTCCCTAGAGCGCCATGGTGACAGAGGGATGTGGTCAGCGTGTGAGCTTAGCCTGGCCATAGCTGTGAATGTGAACTTTCCTCAGGGGACATTTCTGGTGGGAAACTGGAGGTGCAGGAGAAGAAGGGGCTGTGAGCAGGAGGCCGAGAGAGGGAGGCAGAAAGTCGGGAGCAGGGGCATGGAAGAGGAAGGGACACACTGCCAGACGGCTTCCGTGTCCCTGCCTGGCCATCGAGGCACAGAGCTCGCTGATCCTAAGCAGCTGGCTTCCCAGTCTGACTGCCCCAGCATCCTGTCCCTGTCTGTGGCACACGTTCAGGAGTCCCACTCCTCTGGGTCCCAGGACTCGATCTGCACGTCCACCCTACGTGCGCTCCTTACGCTTGGTCCAGCTTTGGCACGAAATCCAGCAGCTCCTTCTCTTCATCTATATCCCTGGAATCCTGCCTCTCAGCCTTGGAGATGAGTTCTTCCCCTGAAACCACACAAGCTGATGTGAGGGACCAGAGGGAGGTCTCCACTTTCTTTTTAAAAAGCACTCTCCCGCTCCTCCTCTCAGTACTGGTCCCTGCTGCTCCAAGGGGACCACTAACAGTGTCTTCGGCCAGGCCTGTGCCTCCAGCCCCGGGGCCCGGGGCAAGGCAGCCAGCACCTAACCGCTGAGTCTACACCAAGCTTTGCGGAAGACAAAAAACACAGCCCAGAAAGGACTTTCTTCGCTTGATAAGCTGCCCCTCACAGCAGCCCTTGCAGGGTATGCAGACACCCAGGAAAGAGTTGATTCTGTCCTTTGCCACACTGCACGCTACGAAAGGATCAGCTACGGTGGGACTGAACCCATTCATTCTGAAGGGCTCTCGGGTTCTTGGCAATCACAGCAGCCAAAACCTCATTATTTCCTAAGTCCCTTCCAAAGAAATTCAAGCTATGTCTGCAAGGCAGACTGCCTCTTTGTTTCTCTCTCCTTGCTGGAACGGGAGTGGGAGCCCTCGACCTTGCAGTGTCACTTCCTGTCACTTGGTGGTGAGTGGCCCAGCTCTGGGATCTGGAGCTGACAGAATGGAAGAACAGCTCATGCAGTCATGATCACGAACACGGTGGCATGGGCACAGACACGGAAATGGACAGGCGGGAGCCACCCGCCTGGGCATGGATCTTACGGGTGTATATCTCCTGTTAGAGTCAAGCTCCTGGCTCCAGACTGTTAGCCATCAGAGGAGGGTGGAAAGCAGGAATGGATTAGTGAGAGCTGGGATTGTTTAGGGTGGAATGCAGTCGTGAGAAAGGGCCACAGGGAACAGAAAGTGTTTCATACCCATTATAGTTATATGAGCAGTTCCTGGAAAGCAAAGAAGAGCCAAGTTTAAGAAAGGACAGGATTGAAGTCAGTTAAATCAAGAGGCATATCATTAAAGGGGACACAACAGGGGCCTTAATCATCTCCACGTCAGGATTATATCGCCAGGGGCTGGAAGGAGAATCCAGACCGACCCCACGATTTTACATCACAGGAGAATCCAGACCGACCCCACGATTTTACATCACAAGGGGTCCCCTCAGACTTTAGTGAGGAGATGGGCTTATGTGGGGCAGGAAGAAATACCACAAGCACTCTGTGGGACACAGAAGCTGAAACTCTACTCATTCCACAAAGCAGATACACTCCAAAGCTTACTGACCCACTAGGGGGTCAGAAGAGAAGCGTACTAAGAAAACATTCTTATAGAATTTAAACAAATAGCTTATCATTGGTTCAAAGCACAAGGAAAATCTCAGGCGAAATTTTATCACAGTTCTTATAGTCTGAGAGTTGATCTGAATGGAATTATACCCCATGTATTACATACATAAACATATATATTTATGAAACTTCACGGAATTTCGCATTTTAATCTCCAAGATGTCAATTGTTGCTTCTCCTAAAGTTACACTAAAAGAGTATTTTTGATAACAGTCATCATCGTTAAAAAGCGGTTCTCTGTGGCTCTGATACCAACCAGCAGACAGGGTGTGTGGCGGGGCAGGTAGCCTGAAGCCCCCAGCGAGGGAGGGCTCACCGCCCCTCTGCATGGTGCTCCCTTCAGTCTGACTTGCCCCCCTGCTTTTTGTTAATCCCAGACTTTACCTTCATCTTCAGAGACATCCAGGATCTCATCTACCGTCTCAGGGAAACTCAGCCGATGCTTGTCACTGGTTAACTAAATTGAGAAAAAGCAGAGAATAGAACCCAGATAGAAGAGTGGGCCCTTTCAGTGATCCAGCTGAGTTACCGAATACTGAATTACCGGGTTATGACTGTGGAGGCAGGAAGGAGGTGGGAAAGGAGGTTTGTCTTTGCCCTCTGCTTGACAGCTGATGTCTGGCGAGGGCAAAAACAGGCACCGCCTACTTCCCGCTGCCTCCTCTTTTCCCCCAACCCACCTTGCCCTCTGCCCCCTCGGGTCCACTCACAGCACTAACTCTTCTCGCCACTAGGTGGCAGCACAACTCCGCGTGATGGAGAACACTCTCCCCGCGGGTCCCAGCCCCACGCTGGCCTGGTGCTTCCTACCCTATCCCCAGAATGAGTTCCTCTTCCCTCTTCCCCGAATAACCCACAGGGGCGCCCTGTTTGTCAGGCCACGTGTGTCTGGTGGGGACGGGTGCAGTGGAGTTGCTGACGTACCACAAAACTGGGTTCATCCGTGACAACTTTGAGCACATCTGTGACAGAAATGTAGCCCAAGCGCTTGGCTATTGCCAGAGGTGTGGTTCCATTCTGGGGAAAACAACAGAGAGAGGGCGGGATCGAACAAGGAAGGGACTCGGGGGCAAGCACTGCCCCTTTTGCACAGACCACACTCCTGTTCTCCTTGCTTGGAAGGGTCCAGGTGGAAGCACTGTGCCTTGGAGGCCGGAGCAAGGCCCCTATGCATGCGTGAGCCTAGATAGGTATTAGCAGCCACGCTTGCAAAGACACGGTTCAGGAGAGAGGAGGAAAGTGATCCTTTAAATCTGCAGCATTGAGCGCGGGAGTTTTGAAATGAGAACAGGGAAAATCTTGCCAGGACCTGCCCAGAACTGCCAAGAGGGAACCAAACCATCCGGAAGGAATGGGTCCGGAAGGCACCATATGCAATTCTGGAATATTCTGGAATACGAAAGCGAAGAGCAATGCTGCTCACTGCTCCCAGCACCGGTTCTTTGGGTGCCAGTGACTGAGCGTTAAAATAGTTAAAATAATCCATACACACTTCAGTGAACTATTTAGGCCAATCAGAAATCACAATCACCAGAAACAGGGGAGGGGAATATTTTCCACTCTGATTTGAAGAGACAGAGCTGTGTGGAAGTAAATTGATGTTGAGGCTTTATTTTTCTTTTGAGTTCTCGAGTCCCAGCCACATTTCCAATCAAAGGTTCATATGCTTTCAGAGCAAGAAGTGGCCGTGGGGAAGATCTAGAAAAGTCTTCATGGTGTCAGATGAGGAAGCCCCACTCTATCATGATCGTGATACCAAAGACCACCCTGAAGCCCCCAAACAGCAGGAACCCCCCAAGGCATTTGGTTGTGCTCACATATACTATACTGACAGCAGCTTCACATAGTACAGAAAGAGTTTCAAAGGTAATGTTGAAATTAAGGTAAAAGGGGAAGGGTAAATGGTACCTCAAAGGATACCCTACAGGGGCACCTGGGTGGCTCAGTTGGTTAAGTGTCTGCCTTCTGCTCAGGTTATGATCTTGGGATCTTCAGTTTAAGTCTGCTTCTCCCTCTCCCTCTTCCCCTCCCCCCACTCATGCTCTCTCTCAAATAAATAACATAAAATAAAATAAAATAAAAAGATAACCCACAGTTCACTAGAACCTACAGTTTGCTGCAGCCCATGCAGGCCCCAGATAGTAAGGCAAGGCTGTTTACCCCAGATGTGGTAAACAGGAGTCTCCCAGGCCTGCCTGTGAGAGTGGTTTTCTGAGCTGAGGAAACTTGTGGGTACTTACCGAGCTGACCTCGTTTGGGGAAGCACCATTTTTGAGAAGCAGTGTCACAATGTCTGTATGTCCTTGCTGGGCCGCCTGGTGCAAAGGACTATATCCTTGCTGTAAAGCGAGGTGACATTTTGGAGGACAAGCTAGCTATGAGAGAAAGAACTGCCCACATACCACAGAGCTGTCTTCCAGGTGCAACCCACAAAAATATGCATTTTCCCCATTTCCACCTCCAGGGTCAAAGCTTAACATTGTGGCAGAGCCCTGGGCACACCCAGAGTAACTCTGACTGCCCCCTAATTTGGCACTTAAGAAGTATAAAGATTGGTTATTCAGTGTTCCCATACCTTAGTCTTGGCATTGACGTCTGCCTGGTGCTGTAGTAGAAACTTCACTAGCTTGATATTTCCGTAATGACTGGCCACGTGGAGTGGAGTATAACCCATCTGAAAAGCAAGAGGTGAGGAGAGTGAGCAGGGGGGCTGCCGGGCGTCCCCAGAGCCACTGTGGCTGGGCATTACCGCCGTCCTTAGAACCGCTCCTTAAAAGGGAGGACGGCCAGGGAAGCCTGTTGGAGGGCTGGCAGCTGCCACAAGGTGCAAGCCATGCTGCCGGACACCACTGCCCTGGGAAGGAACAGGGCTTGGTTTCAGACAAATGAAGTCTGAGATGCTTGTGAGCGCCAAGTGGAGGTGCCAAGAAGGCGACTGGAAAACAGATCCTGAGCCCCATGAGGAGGTCTAGGTGAGGAGACGCCCATGCGAGGTGGAAGTCCTGCAGACAAGAATGAGCATAGAGAGGAAAAGCGGGGCCCTCAATCTGAGGCAACATGTAGAGGGAGAGACAGAGAAGAGGTGTGAGGAGGCAGCAGGCAAAGCCGGGGAGCCACAGGTAACAGGAGCCGGGACATCAGTCCAGAGGAAGAGAGTTGCCATCGGGCCGTCCGCTGGGGAGGGAGGTCCAGCGGGGACACATGGTCACACAGAGGTTGTTGCCAACCCAGAAAAGAGCATACTTATTTCCACTAGAAAAGTGATATCCTGCTGCCCAAAAACCCACAAAGGCTGTCCAGGTTACTGAGTTGTAATGGAATGGAATTTATAGGAACTGGTCATTGCCTGAAACAAGCAGCTTCGGGATATTTACTGACTGATTGGAGCTCAGGCTGCGAAGGAACTCATTTTCAAGGAATCTGTTCTGCTGAATGGTTGGGTGCTTCCCTAAAAGCAGACAAGCCATGGTTCCCTGAGCCCTTATATCTTAAGTGTCCCAAGGTTGCTGGTTCCAGATCCCAGAAACCATCCTGAAACAGACCCTGCAGGCTGGACCTCAAGCAATATTATGGCCCTGGGACCCCCAATTCTAACTCACAGTGTAGGAGCTCTCATGAGGGACCCCAAAAGACCACAAAGGTCTTTAAGATACAGCACGTTGTAGGGTTTTAAGCAGATTCCTGGTGAAGCTGCAGACAGTTGGGAAACAAGGAGTTGTTAGATTTTTCTCAAAGAGACCAGTATCACATGGCTGACCAGTGGTCCCTCCCAGCCTCCTACTGTCCCCACCACACTGGACTGAGAGTCCTCTAAGTGGGGTCCCCACCCCCCGCTGTGTGTTGTGCGTTCCATTATCCTCAGCTGCCCCACAGAGCTCCTCACACAAAGAAGTGGTTCACACAAAGTTGAACTCAACTTAACTAACTTCTGGAATAAAAGGCACTGAATTTTCAAGCTAATCCATGCAAGCCTGACATTTTGACCCACTGTTCATGTAGGACAGGTCAAAAAGTCATGATTAAATGTTCCTTTTAGTTTCTCACTATAGAGGTTCAAAGGTCTAAGCAAATTTTGGAGTTCCCCACCAGAAAGTAAGATCATCGGTGTCTTCAGCCCCCACTGCCGCCCCGGGAAGTGGCAGAGAAGAATGGGCTGCTGAGCCCTTGGGGTCTCAAAGCTCTGTGAGTGGGCCACCCCTGATGTGGGAGGGAGGACGGCACTGGGCAGGATGAGGGGCATGCACAGGGGGTCAGGGAGGACAAGCCCTCGGGGACATATGCTCGAGCTGCCTGCCTTACCCGGGTGGTGGCATCCACTGTGACACCGTGTTTGATGAGCACGTCTGCCACTGGAACGTGGCCTTCTTGTGCTACCAGATGGAGGGGGGTGAGTCCACTCTGGAAAGAAAAAGAAGTTCATCACCTTGTGTCCAGTAAAGGATCTTGGGCCACTGTGAAAGAGCACTGAGGCTAAGGATCCCAACCCAGCTGTGTGGCCCCCAAACAGCTATGTGACCTGGGATGGAGCTTTTCCAGCTCTGGGCCTTATATCCTTATCTTAAAAGATGAGGCAGGTTAGCTAAATTAGAGGTCAGCAACGTTTTCTGCTAAGGGCCAGATGGTCAATATTCTAGGCTTAGGTCTCTCTCACAGCTACCCAACTCTGCCAGTGATAGTGAGAAAGCAGCTATGGCCAATAGGAAAGCAGGCATGGCTATGTTCTGATAAAACTTTATTTACACCAACAAGTGGTGGGCCCGTTTTGGCCCATGGGCCCTCATCTGCTGACCTCTGAACTACATAAACTTTATGGAACTTTTCCATTTATAACATTCCCTATTTTCCTAATTTGAGATGAGCTCCAGACTCAGCTTTCCTTATCTAGAAAATAGAGGTTATCCTTGACCTATAAGGTCAATGTGAGAAAACACAGATAAAACACACTGGAAAGCACAATGTACCATTTAAATGTGACTAGCCCCTCACAGCCCATGCTGCGCTGCCACAGGATGGGTGATCCTGCCGACACTGACAACACGAGATTCTTGGGAGTTCTCACACACCTTTCTCAGGAGGATAAAGATGCATCAGAGACAAGGCCCAAAACATGCACACTCACACCAGAATGTCAGGCAAGTCTTCTGTCCCCTGCACCCTGCTCAATACGCTCTCCTCACGATGAGGCAAAGGGAGCTATGGCTTTTCTTCAGTCAGAGGCAGGGAGCAGGACCTATCGCCTCTCCAGAGACTCCCCTCGCCTTCTTCGCCCTCCTTGGCCTTCTGCACATTCCTGCCAGCTACCCAGAGGCCTGTGAGCAGGAACCCTCCCCAGCTGAGGCCTGAGCAGCCGGGTGGGTGGCAGGGAAGAGTCCTACCTCAGTCACAAGTCTCTGGGCGTCCTGCCTGACTCTTAGGATAACACGGCAATTCGCCCTGTGTGAGGTGGCGTGAGGATGAGTGAGGGTGTCTCCAGTATGGGGAATCGCCAGCACCCTCACAGCTCCTCACAGAGCCTGCATGAAATGGCATGGCTCAAGCAAGAAACCAAGCACCAAATCCAACGTCAAGGTTGATGTTGGCAGATTAGCGGTTGATGGGGATAGAGGGGTTTGGGGGAAATGGGGAGTGGCTGCCAATGGGTATGAGGCTTCTTTGTGAGGTGATGAAATTGTTCTGGAACTAGATAGTGGTGATGACGGCCTGATTCTGAAATACGTTAAAAACCACCGAACAGGACAGTTCAAAAGGATGAATTTTACTGTGTGTAAATTATATTTCAATAAAACCATTCTTTTAAAAAAATAAGTGATTTTTGGTCTTTCTGAGGTCTCACATTCCTTTGAGAAGCTGAGAAAAACGAGGATGAGCTCACTTAGAAAAATGGTTGTGCGCCCCGTCCTCCCAAAATGCTGTGCAGTCTTGGAAGGACCCATACTCCTCTACCAACAGTCCCTGTGTTGGGAACTGCTAGCTTAGTGTATGGTTGGGCACTTAAAAATATTCCCCCACAGAGCTACCCTATGACCCAACAGTTGCACTATTGAGTATTTACCCTAAAGATACAAACGTAGTGATCCGAAGGAGCACATGTACCCGAATGTTTATAGCAGCAATGTCCACAATAGCCAAACTATGGAAAGAACCTAGATGTCCATCAACAGATGAATGCATAAAGAAGATGTGGTATATATATACAATGGAATACTATGCAGCCATCAAAAGAAATGAAATCCTGCCATTTGTGACAACGTGGATGGAACTAGAGGGTATTATGCTTAGCGAAATAAGCTAATCAGAGAAAGACAACTATCATATGATCTCCCTGATATGAGGAAGTGGAGATGCAATGTGGGGGGTTTAAGGGTAGGAAAAGAATAAATGAAACAAGATGGGATCGGGAGGGAGACAAACCATAAGAAACTTTTAATGTACAAAACAAACTGAGGGTTGCTGGGGTAGGGAGAGGGTGGTGGGGTTATGGACATTGGGGAAGGGTATGTGCCATGGTGAGTGCTGTGAAGTGTATAAACCTGGCGATTCATAGACTTGTATGCCTGGGGCTAATAATACATTATATGATTATAAAAAATTAAAAATTAAAAAAAAATATTCCCCCGCAGAAAAAGAATATTTAGTATCAAAAAAAAAAAGAAAGAAAGAAAACAAATGAAGAATATTTAGTACCAGATTACTTACTACATTCCTGAAGGTAGACACTGGCCTTTATCTGGGAAAGTGTACTATGGATTTTAATACTAATCTTTTTGCAGGCCCTTGAGTCAATCTACCTAGAAAAGGCTCTGGTATCAGGTAGGCTGGGGGTCATGCAACCTGGGAGTGAGCAACCTTCCTGACCCCGTTTATTCATTTATAAAACTGAGATAAAGCCTACACAGGTCTGTTGTAAGGATTATGCACACACACACACACACACACACACCACTTAACTCAGAACCTGAGCGCACAGTAGGTGCTCAATATTCAGAGAGAACATCTGGTGAGCTACTACAAGGACATTACCGAGATGAGAAGGCCAATCTGGGAAGGCATGTTTACCTTGTTCCCCAGATTGCCATTGGCTTGTTTCGAAAGTAGCAGAGCCACCATCTCCGCATGACCCTCCTGGGCGGCCAGGTGGAGAGGGGTCACGCCTTGCACTGACTCGGCGTTTGCTGACCCCCCATACTGCAGCAGACTGCGGGCCACCTCCAACTGGTTCTGCTTGGCCGCAATGTGCAAAGGGGTGTAGCCATTCTGCAACAGAAACAGCACCGGGAGGCAGGTTACAAGCATGCTGGGTGGACAAGAATGAGCGCACACCTGAAAGTCCCCTCCTCGGAGGGAGGGCGAGGCCAGCTTCTTGGCCAGCTGGACACCCACGGAGCAGAGCTGGAGTCACCAAGGAGGGCAGTTAAAGTCAACCAACCAACCAACCAACCAAATCCCTTTGATTCAGAGACTGCTCTCAGGGAACCCACACCAGCTCTGCCCACCCCCAAGCCGGCAAATGTCTTGTGCTTCCCCTCACCCCGTTTTCTGTGTTCAAGATATGACAGACTGCTCTGAAGGTCGTGCTCTGCTACCAGAAAAGCTAAGACTCAAGCAGGCAGGTCAGAGAAGAACTAGAAGGCTGGGCAAGTCGATGAAAGGCTCCCGTCGGCAAGAGCCATTCCCCACCCTCCCCGCACCCCGGCACCCCGCTCCAGACATTTCAGGAAGGGAAAGGATCAGAGCCCTCTTCTCCCCCTATGCAACGGGCCCCAGGATCCCCCTGGGCTTGCGGGCCGGGGCTGCTGGTCTAAGGACAGGTGTCCCGGGCAAGGAACCGGAGACTCTGGCATCAGTCCTCCTTCCACGCTAACTAGCTGGGTGACTGGAGAGCCAGTGACCTCCAGACATCCTTCTGTTTTTTTAAAAGGCATTGAAAGTGGATAATGACATCCGACTTGTTCTTTTCTCGCAGCTGTGGGATGGATAAAATAGAATAGTCTATGTGAAGGTGTTTTCCAAAATAAAGATATAAAAGTAATAAACCTGCAAACAGTTTTGCCATGAACTGGTTTACAAGACGTCTGAGGCCATGACAAGATGAAGGAGCCTGGCCCAGAGTAAATGACTATGACACCATATACTGTTTATTCAGCCTGCCCCCCCCCCCCCCACCGCCCATAGGAAGACTTTTCCAGTGAAGGAAGCAAGCAGTACATGGGTTTACATTCCAGAGAAAGCTCCTCGTCCTGCTGCAGACAGATAAAGTCTGCTTTGGTCATCACTGTTGAAAAGCCCTTTCGCCTATGTGGTTCCTCATACAGCAAGTAAGGCAGGCATTTTTATTTTTATCTCATTTTGTGGCTAAAGAGGTCAACTCTCGGCAAGGTTAAGTACCTTACTTAATGTCACCTAGTAAATGAACAACAGGAAACCCACGCAGGCCTTCACACCCCAGAGCTGAGGTTCTTTCGGCTGGAAGAGTGCTTCTCAAACCACAATGTGTATACAAAGCACTTGAGATCTTGCTCAAACATAGATTCTGACTTAGAAGTTCTAGGGAGGCCCCAAATTCTGCAGTTCTCGCAAGTTTCCAGGGGAGGCTGAGGCTGCTGAACCAGGGACCACATTTTGGCCCCTGCTAACATCCAGCCCTAGAAGTGAGGCCAGGCCTGAGGACCTCCGAGCAGGACCCACGACTTTCAAAAGCACATGCCTGCCAATCCCAGAGCGCATGACATAAGACATCTGGTTTCCCCACCTTGGCTGGCATTTTCCCAGTTACCCCAGAGAACCGAACCTCCTCGACAACCTCTGTCAGACCGTGCAATTTTCTGATTCTTCCAGGATCACTGATTGGGAAAAAGAAAGAGGAAAAAAGGGGTCTGACAGTATAGGAACATTTCAGCTTTATAGCATGGGAGGACAGGGGAAGAGCCACTCAGAAAGTGGATTCCGTGGGGAAATGAAAATTGTTAATTTACCCAATGAATTAAATTGAATAAAAAAAATTCCTTTGAATAATTATGTAACCTCATTTATTTGAGTGTTCATTTTTTTTTTAAAAATGAGAATACATTCTTTTTCAGCTATGTTCTCATAACGAGATCAACATTTTGTTTCTAATGTTAACTACATAAAATAACGTTTGGATTGTATCAACAGACAGCAAAGAAAGAGGAGTGGCTGGCTGGATGGAACCTGAGATTTGGAGCCCTCCCCAAAAGGAGGTCACTCTCTCTGTAAGGGGAGCATCAGGAGGAACTGGGGGCGGGGGTAGCTGAAGCTCTAGCCAGTGCCCAGTCTGTAGCAAGTATCCACAGCATGAAAGCAACGATTATTCGGACTTGTTTGGACAAAGGGAGGACCTGGAGCAAGTGCCAGGAGCCTTACGGCAGCATAATCAGGAGTCGAGGTTCGTTGGGCAGCTGTGGGTGTCCGCACTGGCAAAAACAGCACCCAGTCCTGGCAAGGTGACCCTGGGTTAAAACTGACATACAGAAGCAGCTGGCGGTCTCAGAACAGAGACTACCTCCTCTGCACTTCCCAAAAAGCAGGATTAAAGGGAATGAATGACCTTATGTAGGTGACAAGGACAAGGGGCGGCTGGGCAGAGAGGTTAAGGAGAGCTGTGTGCCCTGAAAAGGTCTACTTCCCCAAGGAAATGAGCTCATCCTGAAGCATGCACGCTGGAAAGAAATCTGCCTAAATGTTAAAACATTAGCATCAAAATTAGAAGGGGGAGGGTTTGGTTTGGGTGCACAGAGATTTGCATGTGAAATTCTACAAAATTGCCAGACTCCTTGGGAAACTATTTTTTGCCATGGAAACAAACCCCATCTGTACAAGGTTTGTACTCGGAGAAGGTTCTCTTTAAATACCATGAACCTGGCTCCAGTTTCTTTTATATAAGGAGGGGAGTGAGGAGGCGGGGAGTCCGGCTCTTTATTTTTAGAGGCAGGAGTAAGCCACATCTTAGCAGGGCCGCGTGCTCCATCTACACAGTGACGTGGGCTTGCTACAACCGTGGGGACAGGAGCCCAAGGAGACAGAGGTGTCTAGGAGACGCTGTGTTTCCGGCAGAGTGATGCTGGAAAATTCAGATGAGCATCTGTCCTGAGGAGGGAAGACAAACTGAAGGCCGGGGCTGATTTTCCCCGACTTGGGCTGTGTTTCCCACTGAAGTCAGCAGGTGTCAGCTGTCATCACACACCAACCGCAACCCCCGCACCCGCCCCAGAATCCCTCTGCCACAAGGCTGAGCACTGGGGTGCGCTCTTCCTGAAATTATGCTGGTTTTCTGAGTCTTGGCTGCCCTATAGGGAGCTCCCCAAGCGAGTGCAGGGATCGTGGGGATGTCCTTTGTGTCTGAGTTCTGCCTTCTCTCCTCCCCCTTCCTCCCTTGTTGGCCATCGGCCCCCTCCCCTCACAGACTAACTCAGCCCACTCTCTGGTCCCATACAGGGCAGCCTGTCTCCCAAAATGATCCTCATGTCCAGCTTTATCCCTTCACCTTATACTAGGGCCCCACCCCCCAAGTCTGATCTTAAATAAGCAAGCCCAGTAAACTCCCTTTACTTGGTTCCCTTGAGAGGCAATGAACCTGCTCCCCGGGGCAGCGTCCTTCAGGGGTGGGCACACCAGCCTTATGTCCACTGGGTCGTATACGTGGGTGTGCTTTGTTACAAAAACACCTCGATTTCCAAATCTGAACTCATACAGGAAATACATTTGGGAGTGTATTCCCACTTGAAACAGGCCCCCTGCTTCAAGGTTCTGGCAGGTTCCCCCACAACCCTGGCTACTTCTCAGACTGGGGCCATTGGGCTGCCAGCACCAAATGGAGTCCGAATCTGAGAGCAGGGCCCACCGGCCTCAGAGATTCCTGGACATGCTGACTTTTGACAGCCAGATGCCAGGACTCAGCTGACAGAGCTTGGCTGACATGCCATGGTTTGGGGAACCCATTCGTTGTGTCACACGAATCCCACCTCTGTGAGGTAACCTGTTGCTGAGAAGTGTTACCCACATCCCACCCCTCTCCCGTCTCCAAATAACACCAGTCACTGTAGGTAACGTTTGTGGGAAGGAGGCGAGATCTCAGAGGTAAAAATGAAAGCAAAACACGAAAGCCCTCCAGCCGCTCCTGGAACAGCCATTCCCGATGGGGGCGGCAGCGGGGGCCTGCCTTACAGGGGCCCCAGGCTCAGAGCAGGTCTGGGTCTGAAGCCCCCGCGAGTGGACCGAGGCCGTGCTTACCCAAGCGGGGCTGTGCGGGGAGCCGCCCCGGGGAAGCAGCAGCCGGACGATGTCCAGGTGGTTGTGATGGACGGCCACGTGCAGGGGAGTCAAGCCATTCTGCAGGGACAAGACCACAAAGACAACAGTCTTCACTCAGCTGGCTTTCCACTTTCCCTTTGGTTATCGGCAGCACCGTCTGGGGCTCTGTATATATTCTTTTATACATCGTACGATCTGGTTAAAAGTCCTTCCAAACCCAGTCTTGATCTGAAGTCACTCAAGAGCATACCCTGCCAGACCTAGGGGCCCTCGCCTTGTTCTGCAGGGCCTGGGTTGGGGGAAGCAGCACCATCCACATCCCTGCTCAGAGAAGGCCACCAGGCTTTTCTAAGAGCACCAGACCTTTGTCAGAAGGACGGTCCTGCCACAGCCCCTTCCCCCTAGAGGGCCGCCCATTCAGAAGACGGACACAAGAGGCACAAGCAGTGGAGAGTACCCTTTGCTCTGGCCTTGGAGCTGAGAGAGGGAGAGAGGTTCAGACTCACTTTTCCGGCAGCGTTGGGATGTGCGTCCCGTTCCAGCAGCAGCTCGGCCACCCTAACCTTCCCATACTTAGCCGCCACATGGAGAGGGGTAAATCCTTTCTGAGGAGAAACACAGGCCATCAGAACGGGGCGGGGGGTGGGCGAGAAAGCTGTCCCCCGCAGAGAGCAAGAGCCCGTAGCAAAGGAGACATCCCACCCTCACCGGCATGGAGACATCAAGCACGTAAAGGCCACCACAATCTCTCCCAGAGGCCAAGGCCCCAGAAATCAGCAGATTTCCTCTCCCACCTGCCACCTGCATGGCTAGTGATGACCCATAAAACCACCTTGTGTTGTTATTCCACTGCTAGCTAGTGGAGGGCAAGGGCTGAGTCTTAGTCCTTCTCATATTCTGGAACCTGATTTGTCTAGAGCTAAAAGGTGGTCCATGATAAAAGGATGAAAGCTTGGTGGGTGGATGAGAAATGACAGTTTTACCAACTTCCTAGGGAAGGACAATCCATTGGGCTCACAGATGGTGGCCAGTCTGGGGGTGCTGGCCCTCCCAGCTGCTTTCAGCATCATCCAGGCAACAAAGAGAACCAGGCTGGAATGCCCACCCCACACCCCAGGCCCAGCGGTGACTAGCCAGTTGCCTCTCGGGAACTGGAGGAAGGAGGCTGTACCTTGGTCATGCATGCCTGGGATGCTTCCTTTTCTAGAAGGGCCAGGGCCGTCTCCACATGGCCCTCCCGTGCCGCAGTGTGCAGGGGAGTGTGCCCGGCAGTGGTGGCCAGGTTGGGATTGGCTTTATTTTCTAGCAGAAGCTTCACCATGTTTACGTGACCGATGCGAGCTGCGCAGTAAAGCGGGGTCTGATCATCCTGGAATCCAAAGGGAAAATAAAGAACAGGGAATACTAGGTTTCTTAATCCAGTCACTTTACAAAGGAGGGTGAGGCCCAGAAAGGGTAAGTGACTTTCTCAAGGTCACACAGCTAGGAAGATGAAGAGCTGGGATTCAAATCAGGCGTTTGAGTTATAGAAACAAATACGCTCTCTCATTTAATCCTCACAACTACCTTTACCCTTGTAAAGGTACAAGCTAACTTGTACCTTTACAAGTTGGCGGTTATTTCTGCTGAACTGCCTAACGGCTCAGCCTTTCCATCTGTAAAATGGGAACAGTAATCTACCTCATGGGGCTCTGCTTAGGATCAAGCAGGCAGCATATGTAAAACGCTTCGTACAGTGTAACAGGCACTCTTCCTGTCTCCCAAGTCACATCTGAGAAGACACTTGCCTTTCTGCTTGAATGGGGCCGTGGGAGCCTCAGCTGCTAAAGGGGAGAGATGACGTTTTCTTTCCACCCTTGCTCCTCCTTCTCACCTGATGCTGAAGGGGTTCAAGGCAAAGGTCTCTGTGCTGGGGGCCCTGTGTGTGGCCCAGACACAAACCAGGGTTCTAACCCTAAACAGACCCTCTGTCACGGGAAGAGCAGAAAACCCAATCTCGGTCAAAGCCAGTCGTCTTGCAATGCGGTAGCAATTCTCACTGTTCACTTGCCCGATCCCTTGAGAATACTTTTTCTAACAAGTGGGCATCTTCCATTTTTTTCGATCAAATAATTCCTGACTAGTTTTCAGCGGTAACATATTCTCCAAGAAGTTGTTTCTCTTCTTATACCATGACCGTGATGACCATGAAACCCTCCCAGCCCCTAAACCCTGCAGGCCGCCCATGCTCTTTGGGCCTTCATTATCCTAACGAATAGGCAGCTCTGACGAAAACATACCCCCGGCCTTCTCAGAGCCCCTGCAAAGCAGAACCTGAGCGTTCCGGACAACCACCACGGGCATGGCGAGGAACCTTTGTGCCACAGGCCTCTAATAAGGAAGGATTTCTCCTCACTGCCCTCAAATTGCTTATATCCCAGGATCCTTCCCACCTCCAGAACTCACCTTGGCCTTGGCATTGACTTTGGCTTTGTTCTGGAGCAAATATTTGGCCACTTCCGTGTGTCCTGCTCTGGCTGCCATGTGCAGCGGGGTCTCCACTTTCTGTAAAACCACATAATTAAAGAAATGTTAACCCATTCCAAGTTTCCAAAAGGACACACACGGAGTTCCAAAGTGCCAACCTGGGGTAACTCGTTGGGTTTTCGTCCAAGAGGTGGAGTTGTTCCAACAAACAGCTACTTTAGCCTTTAGCTTGCACACCTGGTGTGCGTGGTGTGTGTGTGTGTGTGTGTGTGTGTGTGCGCGCGCACGCACATGTGTGTTCTAGGTATACTTTAAAAGCAAACCTGAGAGGTGATAAGTGTTAAAAACTGTAAATGCATTCCCGGAAACACTTACAGAAGTTCCCAAATTATTGTCTAAAAGAAAACTGCTAGGACTGACAGATGTGTGACGAATTTAACTGGGAATGGCTCAATGCCTACACATATTCTCCCCAAACCTGAAGGCTCTCCTATTGTGAGAATTCTAGCTCTCTCCCCAGAGAGGCGATCTCAGGATCAGGAGCTCACCTCCCCTCTGAGCTCTCAGTCCAGAGGACCGAGCCCTTGCTCTCCCCACGGGCTCACCACGTTGGAGACATTGGGTGATGCCTCCCGCAGTAGAAGGTTCTTCACGATGGGCAGGTGCCCCATGAAGGCGGCCACGTGGAGAGGTGTCAAGCCAGACTGGAACACACAAGAGAGGAATGAGAACAGAGGAGCCTTTCCTGCTCCTACAAAGAAGAGAAAGCCAGATGAATCTACCGCTTTCTTGTTTCTAGGGGCTCCAAAATGGTTTTCCAAGCAAAGGGAGTTCAGTGAGATGGGTTTGCTTTCAGGATAATGGTGGGAAGAAAAAAAATCACTGCAGGGTGATTCTGTCCGCTTTGCAACTCAAAAACATGCATCTGATCTTGGAAAGCTCCCTGAAACTCGACACAGACACACGTTCCCTTGTCTCGGTCACCCAATGTGTTCCTTCAAGCAGTCTGAACTCGTACACACACACACACACGCCGTCCTGCAGTCATGCGTAGCTACAAAGAACAACTCTCCAGAAAGCTGTTGGAGGAAGACCATGGGCAGGGAGCCTCTGCCCGTCTGCAGGGTTCTCCTACCTCAGTAACAGCGTCAATGGAGGCCCCCGTCTTCAGCAGCAGATCCATGACACGGATGTGGTTCTTCTTGCAGGCGATATGTAAGGGGGTGAAGCCATTCTGCGGCCCCACACATAGGGAGACAGACAAGCAGGAACTCATAAGACGAGCCCGAGGGGCCCCCAAACCGCCTCTGCCCACTGCCCCTGCCTGGACGGTCGGCTACTGCCCGTCACCGGAGAGGCTGGCGGCTCCCACTTTCTGCACCAAGCACGTTCCTGAAGAAGTTGTTCATAACCCTTTTTTTAAATTAATCATATTTTTGGAGGTGCAAAAAGGGCCTACTATTTTCAGTTTCTTTCAGGGGAAACTGGCAATAGAGCACTTTTTGTGAAGCAAATCCTGTTCCCTCTCCCCTGAAACCATGGACCATTTTTAGTACAGTGGATTTTGGGATAGCAGCTCTGCTGGGAGATTTATTTGTTTCTGTCTGTTTGGTTTTTTCCCAGGGCTTTACTCCCACAGGCCGGGGTTCCCCAAGTTGGGGGAGGGGATTTTGGCACTGTCTGGAGACATTGCTGACTGTCCTCACCAGCGGAGAAGGAGATCAACCCCGGGGGAGGAGGGGCAAGGATGCTGCTAACCGTCCTACCAGGCATATCAGACCCAAAATTTCAAGAGCGCTGAGGCTGAGAAATGCCCCCGCTATCCCAGAATCGTCCCCGGTGTGTGGCAAGAGCTCAGTGAAAGCTTTCTGAATGAAGGAGCCACCCTTGCAAGACCTGGAATCTCCCCTGTCGTCTGAAGTCTCCCCTGTGGGAGTGGGCAGAGAGGAGATGGAGGTCAAGGCCATGCTCTGTGCATGCTGTGTGCGGATCTGGCCAGATCCCAGACACCGCCCTCAGAACGCCTGACCTGGGGCAAGAGGGAGAGGACTCCCAGTCCTAGGAGGGAACTTGCTTTAGGCGAGAATTCCCTTCTATACCAGCACTAGAAAAACTCTACACCTGTGAGCAGAGGAAGGATGCTTAGCTCAGCCCATGTCATTCAGCCACCGAAATAGATAAAAAAGCCAGGTAGCCTAGAATGAATCACTGTACTGCAACCCCAGGCTGGCCTAGAGGGAGTGGCGCCCCAACCCACACACATACCATGAACACTGCTTCTTAGAGAGGTCTCCTGGGCCGGATCCCCCTTCCCCCACCCTCACACCCGCCCCCCACCCCGCTGACCTCATCCTGTCATCAGGGTGCCGAATGGGGAGTGGAAAGTTTACCATCCTGCCTCTGTGCTGCCATGTCCCCCAGGCCCTAGCCGGTGCCACCACCTTCCGGGCCCTAGTCTCAGGGGGTACCTCCAGTCACCGACATGTGCCCTTCCCACCAGACTCAGCCATGCAGCTCTGGTCCTGCTTCCCTTGGCCTTTGCCCCTCTGACACCTTCTCTAGTAGCCTCCCACTCACCAGGGCTCTGGAATTTGGTTTGGCTCCTTTATCCAAAAGGACTTTGGCTACTCTGTGATGGCCGCAGTGGGCTGCCACGTGGAGGGGGGTCAGATGGTCCAGGGTGATGTCATCTATCTCTGCGTTGTATTGCAATAGAAGTCGGACACAGTCAAGGTGGTCTCCCTGAGCCGCCATGTGAATGGGGGATAAGCCGTTCTGGGAGAAGAGGGAGAAACAAGCAAGTTGCAAAGGAAATGAACACAGAAATTCAAGGCAATGAATGATTCCAACCTCACGTCCTTCTTCTTCCCTACATGATGTTTCCACGTGGCTCCTGAGTGAGCTTGGTTCACTCTGGCCCCGGTGCTCCTGCTGGGCTCTGATTACACTCTCCACCCATCGAATCCTCCAAGCCAGCTCCAGCCAGGCCGACCTCTTCCGGGAACCCTTCCCTGACCACCCTAGACTTCTGTGGGCTTTTCTTTACCTGTCCCACTCACTCGGACATTCCTCATGGATTTGCTGAATTGTATCTATAATTAACTTGTCAGGTGCGTGTCTCCATATTTACCAGCCTCTTCAGATCAGTGGCTGGGCCTTCCATCTCTCATAGGCCCCACAAGCCCCATACGAGCACAGGACACACAAAGCTGTCCACTTATGTGCTTTCGAATGAACGAGTGACCACAACATGGAACTTGGATCTAGATCCTTCTGTTCTTCGCTCCTAACACATACACACATATCACTTAAACAACTTCATTAAGGACTTTCACTCTTCCTTAGGTAGCAATCTCTTTAAAAACAACAACAACAACAACAACAACAAAACAACATTAAAAACAAAGGAGACTCTTCACTCAATCCTTCACACATTGATTCAACAAATATTTACTAAGTGATTAATGAGCACCAGGTATGGGTTAAACTCTAGAGAAACAAAAGACAACAGACATAATCCCTGGTGGAAGGAAGCTTGCGGGGACCCACAGGCAGAAGAGGTGGAAATAGATACATTGTTGCCATTCAGTGCTATAACGGCAGGGAAGGCAAGATCAAAGCACAGAGGTCCACTGGAGGGTAGAGTTTCCAGGAGGGAGAATGGGGAGGAAAGCCTTTCAGGAGGAGTGGCCCAGAACTGGGACTTCTCTATAAAGACAGAAAGGGAAGAATCTCTTAGCAAAGGAAGCAGTGCGTGCCGGATCACAGAGGCAGCGATCCTTCAGGAACTTGGGGAGTTCTACTTATGCAGTTAGAGGTGCAGGAGGGCCAAGCCTGATGGGGGCACGGAGCTGGGCTCCGGGTAGGCAGGAGCAGCATCAAAACAGTCTGTGAGCTCGGGCACTGGGATGTTAGCTTTCAGAAAGGGAGCATGAAAAGATTTTCAGCAAGGGAGACACACAACTTGTATCTGTGTTACAGGTTGAATTGTGTCATCTCAAAATTCACATGTTCAAGTCCTAACCCCAGGTACTCTGGACGTGACGTTATTTGGAAATCAGGTCACTGCAGATGTCGTTAGCTACAATGAGGTCTTTCATGGGGTCAGAACACCATAAGAGTCCTGTCATCATAAAAAGGGAAAGTTTAGACATAGACACTCACACAGAAACCACACCACATGGACAGGAAGGCAAAGGTCAGGGTGATGCCAAAGCAATGCCAAAGATGGCCAGCAACCACTGGATGCCAGGAGAGAGGCTTAGAACAGATTCCCCCTCACAACCTCTGAAGGTACCAGGCCTACTGACCCTGCTCTCAGATTCCCAGCTTCTAGAACTGTGGGATGATGGGATGCTGTGGTTCAAGCCACCCAGCATTAGGCACTTTGCTACCCCAGCCCTAGCAAGCTAAGCATTAGCTGCCACTCAGAGACTGACACAAAGGTCATGCCATACTTCCCAATGCTCAGTGAAGACTCTGGCCTGCTGTTTGTATTTGTAAATAAAGTTTTATTGGCATATGACTGCTAGTTTGCATAGTATCCATGGCTGCCCTCCTACTACAGTGGCAGAGTTAAATCGTTGCAACAGAGATCATGGCTTGTGGAGTCTAAAAATATTGACTGTATGGCCCTTTAGAGAAAAAGAGGGCCATGCCCGATCTGGCTAATGATTAGAGCTATACCGAGTGTCTCCCGTGGGACAGGCATTGGGGTACACAACACGCTGGTTCAGCTGGTAGTATTAGCATCTCTGTTTTCTAGAGATGGGATTTGATCCTGGGTGGGCCTGACCTGGAGCCCTGCCAAAAGGATGCTCCTCACGGAAGGGAAGCACGAACCTTGGTTTTGGCTTGGATGGGTGCCCCGTGGTCCAGCAGGATCTCTGAGATTCGCACGTGCCCATTCCGAGCTGCACAGTGGAGAGGTGTCAATTCATCCTTTAAAAGATAGAGTCCAAAAGAGAAAGCCCCGAAGGCACCTATCAGAGCCACTGGAGAGAAGACTGCCCCCAGTACCACTGCAGCCACAAGAAGCTCGATGCTTCCTTCAGGACCAGCTCGGCTCCAACACAGCCCGTTGTGTCTCCTGCTGCCTCTTGGCTCCTGCCATGGCTGTTTCAAGAGGCTGGGGGCCCACCACTTGCTGGCCACAGAGAGGCCACCAGCAGGCCATCAAAGAGCCTGGGGGACTCTGGAAGGCAGAACTCCCTCCCCCCAGCCTTGTCATGGAGCTCACTGGCACCCACCTTGGTCCTTGTTTCTATCTGGGCCCCCCGGTCCAGCAGGAGCCGCACCATGATCACATTCCCCCTGCGGGAGGCGATGTGCAGTGGCGTGATGCCATTCTGGAAGGGGGAGGAACAGGAACCATTCAGGCTGCGATGTCCTCCTCTCCAGGGCAGTGGCTCTGCATCCCATGCCCGTGTCCCCCCAGCCCTATGGTGGCAGCAATGCAAGAAGCCACTTTCAGCCTACTGGTAGGATGCTTCTCACCTAGGAATGATCTCAAAACTCTGAGGACATGATGGCATCCTTGTTGATCGCCACAAATGGGCCAAGCCCTGTCTCCCAAGCCCTGTCATCACAACAGACTGGAAGAAAGCCCTGCCCTCCAGCCTTCCTCGAGAATGGACAAATGGAAACTGACGAGCAGATGATCAGACACAAACCAAGGAGGAGCTTAAGAGACACCAGGGCTGTCTCACCCGGGGGCACTTGTGCCATGAGGAGGAAACCCAGGGTGTCACAGTAAGGGGCTGACAAGGCCAGAGCCCTGACCCGAGCGCGGGGCCTGCTGGAGGGCCTTACCTGGGGCGTGAAGTTGACGCTGGCACCCCTGTTGAGGAGCAACTGGGCCACGTTGAGGTTCTCGTAGTGAGCTGCGATGTGGAGGGGGGTGAATCCCGTCTGGGGCACAATAGAGGGGTACAACTTGTCACAAGTCATGTTCTGCCATTTCCACCTCAGAATAAGGACAGGGCTTCTGGAAATGTCGGCAGGGCCCAAGCGCCCGAGATGGAAAGGTTTGCTGAAGGGGTCGAGATATGCCTCATGGCAAGTCATATTCAAGGCTGGGTGCCACCTCTGAGGGCCCCCCGTTCTTTGTTTTGTGGTTCCCATGGACAAACCACGGATTAGCATTACCTCAAACTCAGCAGGGCCCACTCACGTGAATGGCTACTTATGAAGAAATGCTAATGAGCAAATGAAAAGTGTTACGGGGGCCATGATCTTCACTCTAGAGATGGTTTCAGTTCCCTAAAAGGGCATGGTGACTCAGCTGGCTGACCAAAGGTGGCCCTTTTGACCCGTTGGTGGGTCACTGTCATCATTCTGTCCCATAAACCTGACAGCATGCCTCATCCAGTCAGCAGCCTTCTAGACAAAACCCAGCGACTGTGGGCTGAAGGGACCATGTGAATAGCTCAGGTGATCCACTCCCACTAGAGGAGCCCAAACTTACAGACAACAGATCAGCAGTGCCTCAAAACATCAGAGAGCGCATGGTCTAGGCCCCCAGGTAGCCCTCCCCGTTCTCATCTCCTCACGTAGGGACACCTCCCTTCCTCCACCCGGGGCCCACCAGGAAAAGAGCGGTGGTAAGTTCTAGAACACCACCTGTCAGCCCTCAAAGTTTCACTCTGGCCAGCTTCACACCAGCCTGCCCCAGATACTTTTCTGGGTGACCAGGAGCGACGGGAACCTTTCCTGCTCCACACAGAGCACCTCTTTCTGGGTGTTCACTGCGGGGGTTGAAGCGGGGCTGCCCATGGGGGGCCCTTCCAGGTCACTAGCGGGAACCCAAAGGTGCCAAGGGTGGGGGCTGGTGGTGCTCTGTATGCTGGGCTGGGGCCATCCCCGGTCGCGGGAAGTTCTTGGGGCACCGCCAGGGATGACCCCTGCAGCTCTGCGGCCTAGGCCTGAGCCAACCTTACCTTGGAAAGCACATCTGGGTTGGGGTCATTCTGCAGCAGCACCGCAGCCGTCCGCGTGTCATCGTTGCGCGCTGCGATGTGTAGGGCGGGTAGGCGTACTTTCCCCTTCGTCCCATAGTTGATGAGGTGGGCCACCACGTTCTCATGGCCCTGCTGCAGAGCCACCGCGAGAGGCGTGAAGCCGTCCTGGCCACAGGAAAGGAGGAAACCTCCATGTGTTCTGACCACACCTGCCCACTCACTGTCCGCCAGGCAGGACACACACTTTCCTGCCTCAGGGCTTGGGACCGGCCCTCAGCCTGGAATGCCTCTCTTACCATTCAGAGCCCTCTTCATCTGTCAAGCTCTGTTTCAATGCTACCTCCTCCCAAAAGCCTTTCTTGGACCCACTTTCTTCCTTCACAATCTCCCAAAGCCCAGAGCCATTCATTTTCCTTTATAACTTGTTCCCAGTCTGACTGAGTGCTCTGAGGGCTTTTTACTGCCCTGTTTCCCTGCCTACGCTCTCTGTCACCCTTCAACATGGCGGAGGCTCATTCCTTTCTTCAGTGTACGAGGATTAGTAACACCTCGCAAATGCTAGAAACTACGCCAGGCACTAAGGATTGGATCTTGAGCTATCATGATCAATCTCCTTGGTTGTGCGCTGAAGGGCACAGGACCCCATGGATGGTGAAGAAGAATGAGCAGAAAGTCACGTGACTTTTGAGTGTGACAATGTTAATCGTCAAGAGAAGCTTGGGCTCTATCTAGCTCAATTTCATCCTTTTGTCAATGACAAAACTCAGGACCAGAGCTGAAGTGACTCATGGTCTGTGGCCGGATCCTTTCTCATTAAGGTCCAGGCTTCGGGGTGCTTAATGTGGGAAGGATAAGCCTGAGTCTGATGTCATTTCTCTGGTATGTGTCTGGGCATTCCTCAAGACCCATGACTCTGTCTCTTCCTCCCTCGGAGAGCCCGGCAGCGCCCAGGCTTAGTGCAGTGAGCAGAAGGGAGAGAGCACACAATGACACTCCACACCGATCGTGAAACAGGAAGTCTTTCAAGCCATGTCCCAGGAATGCACACCCCCAATGGTGTCCTGCACCTGTGGGGGGCATCCAGCAGGAAGGCCGTTTGCCCAAGGTACTTACTTCTGTGGCTACATTCTGATTAGCTCCATTTTCCAGTAAAAACTTAACCACTTCCAAGTGATTCTCTTGTGCTGCCATGTACAGGGGTGTAAAGCCTTTCTGTAGACCAAGAGTGAAAGTCATTAACATTCACCCACAAAATGAGAGATGCTAAACCCGGAGCAGAATTCTCTCAACCTGAGGACAGCTCTCTCTTCATCCTACTTTCACCTAGCCCATGGGGCCATGTCCCCACCAACATCTCCGGTTGGAAAAACTCATTGATGCTTTGAAATGGTTTACTGGGATTATTACAAAAGGCCACCAGGTGGGGGCGACACTCCATGGAAATCAGCCTCTTGCCACCAGACACACAGCATCTATTTTCACTCCTTTCCTCTGAAGTCCCTGTATCCCACCCACCCCTAAACACGCTTTCTCTCCCTAAGCGAGCCAGAGCTAGATATATCATTTGTCTCGTTTAACTGAACAGAGATGGGGGTCCACAACGATCAACCACCTAATTCTTAGAACACACTTAGAGTAGAAGCATGCAAACACACTGCCGATTAATCTAGACCATGTGCTCACCGTGTAACAGAAATGCAGGTGGAGAAGAAGGCCAATGCCCTCTGGCCCGGGGCCCCAGAGGACCATTACCTGTGACTGGGCGTTGACATTGGCGCCATAGTTGACCAGCTCCCGGACCACCTCATCCTGACCAGCGAGGGCGGCGATGTGCAGAGCTGTGTTCCCTTTCTGAAACACATGGAGGAGAGGAAGCAGAGCAGGTTTCCCACCATGCTGTCAACGGTGCATGTTGTGGCAACAGTTGCAATGTTGACTTAAAGTCACCATTAAGTGTACACTAATAAGGCTGTTCCTTGGGGTGGGGGACAGTGGGTTTTCTTTATGAGACAAAACAGGTAGATGACACCCATGAGTGTGCCTGACCCGTTATACACCTTGAAATAGTACTGAAAGCCCATGGAGGAAAAGCCTTCCTGTTCTCCACACAGAAAAGTTCACGCTAAAGAACAAAGAAACCACTTCCCAACACCTAATCTGCTGCCCGCAGATGCAGCGTTCGTCATCGGCTGATGGACAGTCTGCGTTCCTCAGGACACACACTGAAAGACTTGCCAGACGAGCCGGCCCTCCGTGGACTTCTAGCTCCTCAGACGCTATAATTCTGCAGGACCACGTGGAGCCCCCGCCAGGCCTGGAGCTCTGGGGAAGGAGGCTGGCAGAGGCCGCAGACTCAGCACCCTTCACCCAGAGCTGGGCCAAGGGGGACAGAGGAATGAGAAGTGAAGAGAGGGAAGGGCAGAAATACGCAAAGGGGCTGGGGGCAGGTTCTGAGGGGGTGACTGGAACACTCAGATTTTTTTGTCCAGATCCATTCTGGGTCTCTGACAATTGCTAGATGGGGTTCAGGCCTGGCAGGCTGCTTCCGGCTGGTCTCCCTCCTGCCTCCCAGATGTCCAGGGGCAGGAACATGGGCACATTCTCTGACTCACCTACGTGACCCACTGGCACCCTGGCTCCGTGAGAGGCAGGCAGGACAGGAGCCTCCCCCCGTAGCTTCTGTCCACAGGGCAGGTGGGAGAAAATGGGACCTGTCTGGGCCCACTTGTCCCTTTGCTACTTAAGAAGCAGAGATCTCAAACAAACTAATCTTTTTGTAGTTCAGATGGCATGTAATTTACTAAACTACATAAATACTTGCTAATCCATCTCAGGCAACTCAAGCCCTGGCAAGTAGGGACTTGAGGCTCAGTCCATGCACTGGGGCCATCTGTCACTAGGAGAAGAGTAGTCTCACCTGGGCGGAACGGAGCGGTGCAGGCACCACGTTCTGTGCCCTCCACCCCCACCCCACGCAGCCACCGCTGCCCTCAGCACCCACAGGTGGGAGAGGTAGCCCCACTGAGGGCACCAGGGGGCTGAAGGAGCTCAGATCTTTGTTTCTAAACTGTGGCCTAAATCAGGCAGGAGGGCCCTGCTTGTCACCTCCCGAGGTTGGTCTTTTTGATTTCTCCTTAAATTCCATTGGATAAACCAAAAGGTTCTTCCTCAAACATCTGTCAGAGAATAAGTGCCAGAAATGAAGGTATGGATGCTGATTAATCACTTTTCATAGAAGTCCGAAGAGCTTATGTCCGGAGGCCTTGGCACCCGGGTCCAACTCATTCACTGTACCGAGTGGGACACGGCTCTCGGCACCAGAACCTTCTCTCAAAATCAGGACTCTGATCTCCAAGTCTCCCCATTTAGAAGGACGTGTGCTGCGCCCATCATGCCTCCGCTACACGCTAAACACATGTGTGTCATGCACCGGTCCAGGCAGAGGAGTATAGAGATGACAGACACTTCGGCTGTTTGCCCTCAAGAAGCAACAATGTCTAGATGTTGCTTTCCATGTTGCTTTCCCCTCTCTGACTGAAATCACACGACATCAGAGCTCTTCTCACAGAAATCCATGCGAGGGGTGGTGGAGGTGGGCAACTGGGCCCACATGGATACCTGGCCCATGCCACCTTCAGGATCTGGGCTGAGGGCAGCACGGGTGGTGGGTAAGAGCAAAGAGGAGACCATGGGAAACTGTCCCCCCACCTACACACAGATGCACACAGTGTGGGGTGCAAGAGGGCCCCTGGCCTGGGGTGAGGGTCCCAGGGCAAGGAGGTGGGGCCTCTGTTTTCTCCACCCCACCCCCCACCGCATGCAGGAACATACCCTCGAAGAAGAAAAAAAAAATGTCTTAGCTACATGTGATCCACAAAGACCCACTCCGTCCCTTGGTTGGGTGTCCTGGAGCTCCTGGAAAGGAGGCAGCTGGGGCAGGTGCTGGGCACACTCAAGCAGGGAAGATGGGGGGTTTCTCCCTCTCCACCCGCTGAGTGGCTGAGCACAGGCCTCTGCGAGGCAGAGACGGGAGGATGGGACCAGGATGCTTTTGTTTTGTGCTTTTAAAATTTCTAAGCACAGTTTAGGAAACTATATTGGTTTTGGCTTTTTTACTCTTGTCTTTTTTTAATCTTTCTCATGCTTGCGAGACCCATTAGAATTCCCCAATCTGCTATGACTCTTGCTCAGCCCACGGTTTCTGCCTCACCTTTTTTCCTCCCTCTGTGTGGCATTCAGAAACCACGCTGGCTTACAAAATGTCTATAAATAACAAAGACACACCAAGCGTTCGCTTGCAAAATAACAATCAGAGGGGGAAATTCAGCAAGAGAGCAAAAAACGCAAAGGCGCCCTGTTCACATGGCTCTTGGGGCCCTGCCAGGGAAGAGGAGCCTGCAGATGGCGCGCTGCTGGCGGCCAGGTCCGTGGGAGCGCCAGAAGGAAAACTAACTGCATCCCCTTCGTCCACAGAAGAAGGGTGGAAACAACTGGTACTTGTCAGGGGGGAAAAAAAAGTGCCGCACAGACATGGAGAAGGAACAGCTCTTGTCTATTTCACTGGCAAGATCACATGAAAATTACATGACATGACATGACATGAAAATCACAGAATTTTACCGCCAGGGATGACTGCACCTTCCTAACATTTTGGTAATGCACTTCATAACCATTCTATCTGTTGTCCACCTATCATTCTTCCGGGTTTCTGCTTGAGAGGCCGCAAATATGCTTGCCAACCGGAGCGGAGATTGAGGCTGGGCGTGAGACCGCCATGGGTATGGAACAGCAGATGGAAAGAAAGAGGCCAGCAGGACAAAGCCAAGAGGAAAACCACGGGAAGTAACCGGGAAGGACAAGAAAAGAAAGCAGTACTCCAGTCAGCAGAGAGAGGTGGTTTCTGTGTATCGTTTTGTTTTGAAGTATCGGTGGCGGCATCTTGCTCGCTAAGCAAACAGGATGGATGGATGTAAGAAATAAAACCTATTCTGCAACCTGTAGCTGCATGATTTCGTGACCATCGTTTCTGGGCTTACGTCACTGGGGCTAGGGGCAAGAGTATGTCGGTGTGGGGGCTATGACGTCCACCCTTGCTCATTGCCCCCTGATAGGAGAAGAGAACGCTGTTCAGGGTCATCAGTCAGGGGAGGAAGTAAGTGTGGAGATGACCAAGTAGATTGCTGGAAAGGATAATTGCGAGGGTCTGGCCTCTTCTTCCAGCCTCAGGAGCAACACAGCCACCAATATTTGCTGATGCCTATTCGTTTGTCATCTGAATCCTGAAACCAAGTATTACCACCCCCATTTTACAGATGAGGGAATTGAGACTTCTCACTAGCTAACCTACCCAAAGTCACAGAGCATGAAGTAGTTCTTCTGGGATCTGGACCCCAGGTAACTGACTGTGGGGCTTCTCGTGTTCTTAGCCCCTGTAGGAGTCAGAGACCCCAAGAAAACAGAAAGTCACCAAAAGGATTCTATTTCTAGGTGCATAATCTGGCAAGGAGGATAAAGTAAAAGCCCACTGACTCCTTGTGGAAATAGGGTCCTGTGCTTTCCAGGTAATTTCAGGGATGCCTAGACTTAGGAAGCGATGGGAAGGACAAGAGAAATTCAGAAGCACTCTTAGATTTCTCTCAAGTTTGGGACAAGACAGGAGAGATCCCCCCACACTTGAATTATCAATGAAAAGCTCCCGCTCCTTAAGAGACGTACCTTGGTTGTCGTTTCTAGAATGATTTCTTTGTGCAGAAGTTCAACCACCATCTTCACGTGGCCTTCTTTAGAGGCCAGGTGCAAGCCGTTCAGCCCATTCTGTAAAGAGCAGAGAGGCAGGAAGAGTGGTTAGGGGACTATGCATTCTGCTGTTCCAGTGGCTGAGATGAGGCCACTTCCCTGTGAAGAGATGTGTGACAGGCTGGAAGGAAAGAGCACGAGGGGTCTGAGTGGTGCTGGTCCAGCCTCTCCGATCTTTTTTCTGCAGAAGCCCAGATAACAGGAACGCAGGGCGATAACAAGACCACCTCTCCCCGGATTCATCTCGTCTTAAGTGTGGGGAAGCTCTCACTAAGGCAGTGGGTGACCTTGAAATTCAGATCTTGGCCACGCTTTTGGCAACCACTTCATGGAAGTGCTGTTGCTTCAACCCCCTGGTTAATTTTCATGGCACCAACCAGTAAAAGCAAAGGGGCAACACCAGTGTATCTTAAACACTTATAGAGATAAGTGCATATTTAGTAACAACAATAACAAAAAAAAAACCATTCTGAAATAAGCTCTTTGAAGAATTAAATACCACCAACTACCCAGCTATAAGGTTTCTTCGACAGAAGAATCAGTATTAAAATAGCCCCTTGGCCACCTTGACCTTTCAAATGTGGTCAAAGCTTATCTGACAGTTCAGTTGTGGGGTATGGGGTGGGGAGAACCAACAATGTCCACGCCCAATGGGCAGTCCACAGGAGCAGAACTCTCCCTGACCACAGAAAGTTCCAGCTATACATGGCGAGGTTTGAGAGAAGGGTTTACTTGGCACGCTCGCATGTCCTGTCTTCTGATCCTTGCACTTAAGATGCCTGGAAACTTCCTGGCAAAAGCTGACTTCGGAGAGTGCGACTTAGAGCCACACATAATTCCGACAATATGATGCAATTCATTTCACTTCCAGTGATGAGCAGATCTTGGTTCCATATGGAAGATGATGTTAGTCAATCAGCACTCCCCGTGCCCTACTGTTGTGTTTTCTTCCTCCTCCTCCTCCTTGCCCACCAGCCATCTACCTCTCTTCTCCCCTTCCTTCCTGTCTCCTGCTTCAGTCAATGCTGTTCTAGCACCTTCTCTTTCAGGCGGTGCCCTGCAGCCACTGCACGCCCTGGCTAATGGAAAAGACCCTCGCTACCACAGTGGAAGGGGCTTGGCTCCTGAGGGTGTGGCTCCTGCAGTCCCACCCACCATGGGTCCCTGAAATCCCCACCCTCCCCTTGGGTCCCGGCATTCCTGACCAACAAATGCTCACACCGAGGGATTGTATTCCTTGCCCTGGCCCCCACCTCTAAAACTCTCTTTACACTGGGGCCTTGAAAACATTCCTGGAGTGGCAGAGAAAAGAGGAAGTGGGCTCCGAAGGGAACGTCCCCTCATTTCCATTCAATCAGCCCATGGCACCCCCAAACATGCAAAGTGCAGTGGGCCAAATCTGCATGTCAGCACAGCCAGCGTGGTAGGGGGTGTGTGTGGGTGGGTGGGGGGCGATGGGAGGGCCCTCTCATGCAACATATGCAAATGCCTAGAAATTACCGTGAGATGATTTCCTCTTGCAGACTCTGCACACCATTAAATGCAGCGTCCAAAGCGGTGTGAGTTATTCACACCCTGGTGTGAACGGGCTTATGGGATAAAGGCTGGGTCCCAGTCAGGTTTGATAACGGAAAGGGAGACAGTGATCTGTGAGAACAGGAAGCTGGGGGAGGGAGAAGAACACTGGGTGGCAGCAAACCAGTTCTCCTCAAATCAATTTGCAAAACAAATGCGCTGAAAAGCAATCTGTCCAGGGATGGGGGCTCTGGAAGCCTGGAGCCCTTCTCTGCAGCTTCCAGCTCTCAGCTTTACCCCAGGGCAGGTCTGTGCAGGAGCCCTTCCTCCCTCCCGTAGCAGTGTGCTCTGCCAGCCCCTCTTGAAACCCAGCAGTGTTCTGGAAGTTTCCCTATGATTGCTCAGGACTCGCGCTGGTGTTTGCAGCTGCTGCAGTGTGCTTCCTGCAGGGGACTGGGCTGTGGCAGCAGGGAGAGTGGCATGGTGCTGACTGGTCCCTTCCCATGAGCAGTTGCGGCTCCCGAATGCCTTAAAGCTGGGGAGTTGGCAAGTCAACAAGGAAAACACCTAAGTGGACAGCCGATGATCCAATCCAGGCTGTCTGTCCCTGCTCTTTCGAGCCCATGTCAGCATCTCCATCCAGAGGGATTCTAGACGTCCTGTCTGCCCAGAGAATGGAGTGGAACAGGCTGTCGGGATCCCTGAATGCTGAGGAAATCAAGGTCTGGGGTAGTCAAATGAGCAGCCGAGGTCACACATCTTTTCTAGAGCACAGCCACATAGAAAACAAATCTGGATTTCCCAAGGGGAAAAAAAAGGGCTTGGGTTTTTTTGGTGGTGGTGGTTTTAGTTGTTGTTGTTTTTGCCCCTAGGAACTAGTATGTTTCTGTCAGAGGATAAAAGCCCATTTCTCCTTGTTTTGCTCACCCGGCAGCTCAGAACGAACCCTCAGTCGCAATCACTCATCTGGGTCTGGTCATGGCCACTCTAGTTTGATATCGAGGACTTTATTCCTTGCCCTGGTTCACAGAAATTCCCTCTGCTTCACTCCCTGCATCCCAGGCCTCCCCCTAAAAGCTACAGTCTTGGCAGGAGGCAGCCACAGAAAAGGGAACATCCCAATAGATCGGTATCTTAAATTGTGTTACTGAGCTTCCATCCCAGACCCTGGATCAATGTTCTCTTTCTTCCTTATGACTTTATATTTTTCTGATTCTATTTTTGATTTGTTTGCTTTCAACATGGTACCCTAAGTCACCTCTATCACTGTGGTGATATGAATCTAAGCCCCATTTGGCATAGCTGTCGCATGCAAGGTGCCTGTGATGTGCACAGGAGATACGCACAAAGGCTCAGAACTTATTACAGAACAAGAGCCATGGAAGACGGCTGGACCAAACGCTTGTCTCAGCTGCTCTCAGAGTCCTGGCAGTTACCTAACTCAAGCATTTCCTTAATCCAATTCAGACAAAAGTTACTGAGAACCTTTTCCATGCCTGATACCACACTAGAAAGGAATACGATGCAGACCCTTATCCTTGAAGATCTCAATTTAGTAGAGGCAACAGATGCATATAAAATAAGTGTGAGATAATGTGAAAATGCCCAAAATGGCATGCATGAGATGAGAAGTAGCACAGGGGAAAAAGGAGGTGCTCTGCCAAGAGGGTCAGGAAATCTCCCCGGAGGCCTGTTCAAGGAAGCCTGTGCACAGGAAGGGATACAAGTTCGTTAACAATGGTGAGATGAGAAGCTGTTTCTGAGTTTAAATTCTAAACCCATGAGCTAAAATTGCCCTTCTCATCAAGTGTCCTCCTCCCATCCAGGAAGCATCTTCATTCAGGAGACACACAAGCACCCGGACCTCCAGCAGCAAGTTTTCTCCAGCAGCTGACCTCAGCAAGCAGCTGGACAGCCAGTCACCATCTAGCCGCTAAGGTCGCTGAATGCCTGAAAACTCATTTACAGCACATACACAGTAAGGAAATTATGTAACTGTTTTATTGAATGCATTACTAGGGGTGCCTGGGTGGCTCAGCTGGTTAAGTGTTAGACTCTTAGCTTTGTCTCAGGTCAGAGTCTCAGGGTTGTGAGATCAAGCCCCATGTCGCGCTTCACATGGAGTCTACTTGGCATTCTTTCCCTCTCCCTCTGCTTCTCCCCCTGTAAGCTCTCTCTCTCTCTTTCTCTCTCTCCAATAAATATAAATAAAGTATTTTTTAAAATGCATTACTAGCCAATACAGGAGATCGTTTCCAGTATTTCGAATGAACCACAGAGATGAATGATAATCTACCACCTTTTCAAAACCAGGATCCGTGTTTTATTTCAGTTAATTCAAGTTTAAGTTGTTTGCTGAAAGGAAAAGGTGAGCTGCTGAATCTTGCCTTGCATCTTTCACCACTCCAGCTACCTTCCCAGCCCCTCCTCTTGATGCCAAATGGCAGACAGACTGCTAAGGGGGATGATGGGGAAAGTCAAGTATTTCATATCCCAAATAACTGGGTGTTGAAGATAAGCAAGAAAAAGGTAAGAGTGTGGCAGTAAATGCTTTAGGTAAATTAGAAGCTGGAGAGCAAAGCAGTAACTACTGTGGCCACTTTTTAACCACATGCCTTCCTTGGGAAAACACTAGCTTGCCAGATCCCTCTTCCTAAAAACTCCTCCTTCTGGGTCTCCAATTACATGTACATTTGGTTAACTAATATTGTCCCACAGCCCTTGGCTGCTCAGTTCTATTTTCTCTTTGCCTACTCTTTTTATTCTGTTGTGTCCATTTTGATCATTTTCATGGACTTAACTTCAAGTTCTCTGATGTCTTCCTCATCTGTGTCCAATCTACTGATGAGCCTATCAAAGAAATTCCTTATCACCAAGAAACTGGTTTTTTTAAATTTCTAGCATTTCATTTGATTCTTTCTTATACTGTCCATCCCTCTGCTGAAATTCTTCAGCTGTTCATGAATGTTGTTCACCTTTCCTATTAGATCCTTTAACACATTAATCACTGTTATTGTAAAGACCATCTGATTGTTCCAATATCTCATCTCTGAGTCTTCTTCTGTTGATTGCTTTGCCTCCTGACAAAGGTTTTGTTTTCTTCTTATGTATGTGTATGGGTGTGTGTGTGTGTGTGTGTGTGCACTCGTGCATATTGACTTAGGTTAGTTGACTTAGGTTTGAGTTTTTTTATCTTCAGTGCACTACAGCCTTCAAATTCCTCTAGATGGAGGCAGCTGGTATCATAAGCTTAGAGTAAGAGCAAAGGTGCTGGAGGGATTCCTGTGTTCCTGATATCCCTTCAGCTATCAGCCAGCCCACATGCCCGAACCTCAGCTGGGTCCTTCTCCATGCTTCTGCACCCCTCCCAGCTCTTTCTTGTTCTGGGGTAGGGAGGGAAGCAGGAAAGCTCTCCTTTGTCTTGGCCCAGACTTTGTCTTACAAACAATACCACAAAAGGTCTTGAACCTGGACCTCAAAGTGGGGAGATTCTCATTTTAAGCATTCTCTCCCCTCATCTCTGTGGCAGCAAGACCTACCTCATCTTTGTACTTGGTCTTGGGTGGGAGTTTCTTGCTCCTCCTCCAGCAGTAGCAGAACTCTTTTCATTACTGGTACAAGACCATTTTGGGACCAGCATCGTCTCCTGCCCTCCCCTAGGTGAACGGGGATTTTGCTTCTACCTTTCCTACAGGACCGCTGGGTCTTCACTGTGTCCTGGGGCCGAGGTAGTTTGTTTCTATTCCTGACCCTGAAGAATGGATTTTCACCTATGGTCTGAAAGTCAGGGGGGTTGTTTTTGCTTCACATGAGGGAAAGATCTGGGGAAGCAGGCAAGGCTTTTTCTGTTCCTGCCTCTACCTCTGTCTCCAAAGCTACCAAGTGCCTCCTATATTCCTTTGACATCCTGGGAGACTCTCTCTGGTCTCCTGACATATCCCAATATTTCTCATGAACACCCACCGGAGGTCTGTGGTTCCAGACATGCTGCAGTTCACAATGACCTTTAAGAATCTGTTCAGATTTTGGCTTGTATAACAGCTGCTTCTTTCTCTCGTACTCTGCCACAGCTGAAATGGTAGCCCTCTCTTTGGAGGGGCTCACCCCTCTTCAGAATTCAGTTAACTTGGTTGCACAATATGATCTCAAGCCCTCTGAAGGGCTCAGGATGAATTATAATTTTGTAGAGTGTCCAGGCCTTTCTCATTGTTAGGGCAGGAATGATGTTCTTAGAAGCTCTTTACATCCTACATACTCCCTATACTGAGCCTCTAGGGACACCTGCCCCCATATGATCTCATTTCCCATGGTTCTAATAGAGCAGACAAACCTTTTATGGTCTTGTTTGGCAAAAGCATTCACGCCAAGCACACACACACCTGGAGTTTTTCATCTGCCTTTGCTCTTTTTCAGGTAAAATGTCAATTTAGAGGATTTTTCTGAGAAGCAATCTGTCCAACAGGAGGGGGAGGAGTTCTCAGCTAGGCTGTGTTTCTTTTAACATTTTTAAGAGGAAGGAAAAAAAAGTCACATTCAGCCTGAATGATTTAATTTGGAGTATTTTCTTGTACCAACTGTGAGAAATTCCATTGGCAAAATACACAATTCCAGACATTTGTTCTCAGTAAATTGTTCCTCTGTTTAGCATCTCTGATTGCCCCAATTACACTAATTGATTTCTAAATGTACAAATACAGTAGACATGTCACAAGGAATTTAACTCTTCTCCTGTCCAATGCAGAGGATTTTTTTTAAAGATTTTATTTATTTATTTGTCAGAGAGAGAGAGAGAGAGAGCGCGAGCACATAAGCAGGTGAGGAGCGGTAAGGCAGACAGAGGGAGAAGCAGGCTCCCGGCTGAGCAGGGAACATGATGCAGGACTCAATCCCAGGACTCTGGAATCATGACCCGAGCCAAGGGCAGACGCCCAACCGACTGAGCTACCCAGGCATCCCGCAGAGGATGGTTTCAAATAAAAAAGCTATGATGTCCTGGGATGCTACATCTCTCTGAAAAGTGTAAGAACATCTCAAAAGCTTCTGCTTTCTTCCCATGTGGACACACAACCCTTCCACTTCCTTTTCTCACAGCTGTTTATTTTATGCACAAACACGACTAACCCCCAACCCACGCCACACTGAGCAGGTTGTGCCCTGAGAACCTTGAGGCCCACCTCCTCCTCCCACACCCACATGTTCTGAAATTTATTATTTCAGTCCCCCAACCTCTTTCTTTGAGCCAAGCAGTGTTTCTAGAGGACTTAAGCTAACATGCTAAGGTAGTATCCAGAAAGCATGAATTTCTTTATTCATGAACACCTACTGGTTCAGCTCATCAAATTCATTAGCTGCCATCCAGCCAGGCCAGGGCAATGGAGCACTGGCCAGGGAAGTTTTGATGGGGAGGGAAAGGACTAGAGTCTTGGGAAGAATAAGCCAAGAGAAGCGGTAGAGAAAGGCAAGAAGTCTGAGGACCCTGAAATGAACAAAAAGAGGGGCAGGGGAGAAGGGTTTCTAAGTAACATTGCCTTCATGTAGCACTCCCCTTTACTCAGGCGATCGGTAAAGGTTAATGGTTAATGGTTAACATCTGGTCAGTTGGTTAGTCAGAAGATCTTGCCCATAATAAGGACAAGGGTATAGACAGAGAGGGTCATACACCTAGGTCTTTATACATATTGTCCCACTTTCCTATTCAATCTGGGTTCTCTATTAGTTTGTTTAATCTGTCCAAAGAAGATCAGGATTCAACCCTATGTTACAGAAGTTTAATTCTCCAAATAAAACCCAGCTTGTACACTTAGACTTGCGACTTCGAACTGCTCTATTGTCGATCCCTATTTGTGGAGTAAGATCACTGACCTTATATATTGGGAAGTCTGAAGCCCTAAAACAGGACAGGAAATAAGAATCTAAACAGGGCTTGTGGAGGGGAAAAAAGAATTGCCATTCCTACTCCAAATCCTGAGACTGATGAGAAAGAAAGAGGAAGGGAAGAAAGAAAAGCAGACTATGGAAACGAGAGGCAGAGACGAGGAGGACCAAATGAGGTGGTAGAAAAGGAAAGAGGGGGTGACTATCACTACAATCTGACTACATGAGAAAGTGAATGAAGCTGCTGGCCAAAAAATCACTGCAACACTATAAATTTTGATTCCTTTCCCTAAATTGCTTGCATTAAATTTTCAGCCAAAACAGAAATGAGATAAAAAATGAATGGGAGTTTTCCCACCTTCCCTTCTGTTCCTTTTCCTTTCCCACCCCTCTCAGCTCAGAGACTTCAGCATCTGAAGAAGCAGGAACCAGAAAGGGTGCCCTGCAGAGGTGCGGGTGGCAGTGTGCATGCTCTAAGACGTTGGAAGATTGTTGCCCTGAGCAAACAGGTCAATACACGGAGGATGATGGTATCAATTGGAGTCAGGTTTCTCACTGTATGAAGGGATTTATAAATGTGGAAAGAGGAAGGCCTAGAAAGAACTCTGAGGTGTTGGACTAGACCTAAGTACTGGCATGATCTCACAGATTTAAAAAGTAAACAGATGCAGAACTAGATCTGAGTGTATGGACACACACATGACAACCAGTAGCAATGAGCATATCAAGTGACTGGATTTTGGTGTCTAAATACCATCCTCCACTAAAAGGAACCTTGGAAAAATAGCGGATCCAAGGCTGGGGCAGGGAAAGTTCAAAACCACCCTGGGACAACAGGAGCCAGAAAGGAAGGAAATGCTCAAAGAGTGATGAGGGCATGTTGGAGAACAAAGAAGCCCACCTATTGAGAGCATCTCCACTGGTCTCATTGGGACTTGAATATCAAAATAAATCATGAGAGTATTATTTATAACCCATCTAATAAAACAGGAGCCCATGAGTCTGCATAGGTATAAACGAAGAATGAAAAAAATAAATCAATGAGGGAGAAGGAAAGCTAATAAATGTAGTAGAAATGACCAAAATGGAGAATCACTTTCTGGAACCATCATAGCGGCAGCTGATACAGGCAGAAGGTATCAGTGTGTGCCAAGGCTGGTGGCTGGAACTTTGATGAATGACAGGATATTGGCTTTATATCAGAATTTCTGCCCCTGCAACACACACAAAATACTGATCAATGACAAAGGGAAAAATCAATGACACCAACAGATGACCAAGGTTAACATCACTAGTGGTGGAAAGGGGGCATGACTTCTAGGATATTCCTACCAAGACTGCACTGCCTTGGTCTGGCCATAAGGAAACATCAGCAGAAAAACAGCTGAGGTTCAGACTACAAAATGGAAACTGCTGGAAACATGCAAGACAGGCAAAGACTTGAGGAAGCTTTCCAGACTGAAGGAGACTGAAGAGAAATGACAACTAAATACAGTCTGGAGATAGCCTAAGAATAGAGAAAGAGAGAGAGAGTTGGGAAGCTTGGAACAGGCAGGAAGGGAAGGAGAGAGGGGGAAGACTGAGGAAAGGCAGGAAGGGAGGGAGGTGGGACAAGGGAGGAAAAGGGAGGAAACGAGGGAGAGGGAGAATAATTTCTCATTATCTAGACAGTTAGCAAAATTTTAATGGAGTCTGTAGATAGTTGTGTGGCATCAATGCTGATTTCCTGCTCTGGAGGCCGGAAGGGTGGTTATGTGGGAAAGTGTCTTTACTTTGGGTTGGTACACAATGGAATGTTAGGAGTGAGGGGGAATTATGTAATACGTAGTTTATATTTTAGATAAACAGACAAACAGGAAGAGCAAATGCAGTAAAATGGCATAGAGGGTCTAGGTGACAGCTGTGAGAATTCTTTGCATTGTTCTTGCAACTTTCCAACGGGTACAAAAGCATTTACAAGAAAGCGGAGGTAGTAGGGAGTAGTGGTACATAAGAAGAAGAGGCTGTAGGAGGAGGGACCAGCGTGGTGGAGAACCCTGGGCTCTGGTGGTGGTGGGAGAGGACACGGGGGGCCTGTTGGGTTCATATGTGCCTTCTGACTCAGAGCCAGAAAGGAGCTGAGCACCCAGAGCCTACTGTTTCTGAAGGACCTGTGAGGTCTGAGTTTTCCAGGAGGTCTGAGATTATTCCAAGATGGAAGGGCCGGAGAGCAACCGCACAGGACCGATGGGTGTGGGAACCAGCGGATGGGGAAGCCTCTCCAGGAGGCCAGGCAGCACTCCTGCAGGGTCATCCCCCCAACCCCTGCCTTGGTCTCACCTAGCTATCCAAGGGCTCCCCGGAGACTGCTTGGTGGGAAAGGTCTGCTAAAAATAGAGGATCCTGGAATCCAATTAACCAGAAGCCAGGAAGAGCTGAAGCAATTACCATAATCCTGGTGGAAAATCACCCCAATCTCCTTTGTCAGCCTGTCCTTGTCCCGGGAGTGAGGAGGGAGAAGAGGAGCAAAAATCGAGAGATGGCCCACACTCATGTGGGGGGCGGGGGGCGCAGAGGGAAAGGAACAAGACCAGCTCTGAGCTCTTGGCCCTCCTCTGCTTCATTCCGACCCAGATTTAGCTCTCTTACCCAGGTAGCTAAGATCCAGTATATGAGCTATTCACAAGGAGGGAAAACACTTGAATGGTTTTCATTATCTTAAAAAAAATTGAGAAGGAAAAAAAAAAAAAAAACCTCACACTAGTCAGAGCCCTGAGAGGAGATGAGTCAACCCGGATCACCTTCTCTCTTCTCTCTACTCCGGGGACACAAGGTGTACAACCCCCCCCCAACCCCTAACCCCCCACCCCTGCACTGAGCAGCACCTGGGCTCCCTGGCAGTGCCTACTGGAGCCAAGGCAGGGACTGAAGGCCCCCTGGGGAGCCTGGAGCAGGAAGTGTGAGCTCAAGTTAATGAGAGACAGGGACTCTGAAATTCAGCTCAGCAGCTAAGAATATCTCCTGTGGACTAGAAAGAGTTTCTATGTCCAAGACCTTGGCATTCCTTTAAAAGGATAAAAAGAGCCAGACCTTCAGAAGAAGGGCGGGTGGGGGGCGGGGCGGGAGGTCAGAGGACAGAACACTGGAGAAGGAGGTGAGGCCTCTGAGCTGACCCCCTGATGTGTCCTCTAACTTCTCGGTATTTTCAAAATGATAGAATTGCCCTCATCCCCTGGCTTCCCTTTAATTCCACAATTCCATGGTAAAACAATGCAACAGCTATCAGAAAACAGTTAAGACATGTGTGTAGAGACACACAGAAGGTATGACAAGACTCACACCTCAAATTGTTCACAGTGATTTTGGGGAGGGAGGCATACAGGGAAACTTACAGAAGACATTACATATTTCTGCATAATATAAATATTTATTTTTTAAAAGATTTCATTTATTTATTTATTTATTTGAGAGAGTAATCGAGAGAGAGGGAGAGAGAGAGAAGGAGCAGGGGAGGGGCAGAGGGGAAGGGAGAACCAGACTGCCATTGAGCAAGGAGCCCCATGTGGGACTGGATCCCAGGGCCCTGGGACCATTACCTGAGCTGAAGGTAGTTGCATAACTGACTGAGCCACCCAGGTGTCCCTCATGTAAATTTTTAAGCAACTACAATGAAGTCATTTTATTGCTAAATTAAAAATCACAAAACAGGGACGCCTGGGTGGCTCAGTTGGTTGAGCGGCTGCCTTCTGCTCAGGTCATGATCCCGGCGTCCTGGGATTGAGTCCCACATTGGGCTCCTTGCTCGATGGGGAGCCTGCTTCTCCCTCTGCCTCTGCCTGCCTCTCTGTCTGCCTGTGCTCGATCTCTCTCTCTCTCTGACAAATAAATGAATAAAATCTTTAAAAAAAAATCACGAAACAGTGAACATCAGGGACACAGTTGTCAAAAACAACAAAAATTTCTATAGCAAAAGATTCATGATCAAATGAGAATAATCCCAGGCAAATTCACATGCATAGTCTATTCCAATGAGAAAGAACTGGAATTGTGTATTGTGTTTAGCATTTCCTATAATAACCAGAGAGGCAAATCTTCCTTCAAGGCCCACATCAAATGTCATTTTTCTCTGGGACTTTTCCTGTCTTCCTGTCCCTTTCTCTTTGCCACACCGTGCCGTTTCCAGCTTCCCAAAACTGAATTGCTCTCTCAACTGTGTCCCCAAGGCCCTGGGGGATAATCTATCAGGCCCTCATCCCGTGTAATTGCTTTGATCTGCTCTTGTGTTTGTGTCTCTCAAAATAGGACTTTGTGCAGTTCCTATGTGTTCCTCACCTTTGGATGGTAGGTTCTAGCACAGGGCCTGGCCCATGGCACACACTCCAAAAGGGTTTGTGGAATCAGACACACCTTCGTGCAACCTGACCCATGCCATACCTGGTTTTCTCAGTCTCTCCCAACTAAGAACCTCACATCTGTTCCTCATATTGGAAATCCATAGCAATCAAAGCCTAATGTGGAGCGTGGGTGGTGTACTCTTCTTAAAACATGTTCCAGATCATTCTTGATGATGCCATTCACCCCCTTCCTGGTGGTGACGTCCCTGATCATGTCACTGAACTGGTGAGTCAACTCCTTAACCGGGAAGGAATGCATACTGAAAATGAAAGCAGCTCAGGGAGGGCGTCCCAGGGGAGTAACCGGCCGGCTGCACAGCTCAGCCCTGTGACGGACGCCCAAGACATGGAGACCTGGGCTGGGAGCTGGGAGCCCCTGGCCCTTGTTCTGGAAGACTCTCGCCCTCTTTGCCTCTCACAAGGGTGAAGTGAGGTCATGCTGGGGAACGGCGGGGGAAAGCAGAGAACTGCAGAGCTGGGATCTGTGATTATCAAACACCGCGGGTCACTCTGACTCATGACAAATCATCATCTCACTTTAAAACTACAAAGTAGTCATGACAATCACCCAGATGAGCATCACATAGCTTATTTCAGCTGAGATGCAAATAACAATTTACCTATTTACATTAATTCAGGGGATGGGGGTTTTCAGTCCCATCTTTTTCACTAAATGCCTTTTCTAGGAGGAACCAGAACTTCCGAGGAATCCACAGTACTGGACCCGGGAAAATCTGTTTGCTTCTCTTGTTCGGCTGCACCTGGCAGACCACTGCTTTCCCCAGCGGGGGCTGCACTCATACACTCTTTCCCTTCCTTCATTGCTATTCCAGACCCGTGCCATGGCAGCAAGTTTTAAAAGGCTCGATATTCCCATCCTCTCCTATGGGGAGGCTTTCTGTGTGAGTTGGGGGTGGTTCCAGGCACAGTCAGGGGACTGAGTGCTGTCTCTGTCTGTCAACAGTTCCTATGAAAAAGATGACAGAGAAAAGTAACAGACTCCATATCCCCACTGACCTAGACATAACTTCCTTGGCCTGATTGACCACCATCCTCACCATTTTTTTTTTAAGATTTTATTTATTTATTTGTTAGAGAGAACAAGCAGGGAGGGCCACAGTCAGAGGGAGAAGCAGACTCCCTGCTCAGCAGGAAGCCTGATGCCGGACTCGATCTGATTGTGACCTGAGCCAACGGCAGGCTCTTAATCGGCTGGACCACCCAAGCATCCCCCAGCCTCACCCTCTTTCACTTCATTTATCCCAGCATCACCCACCTCCCTGCTGCCCATGCCCTCCACTGCTCCTGCCTTTGCCTGGCTCTCCCTTCCCACTGCAAATCCACGTTCCCATTTATCCACCTGGCAAACTCCTACTCTTCCTTCAAAGCCTCTTTGACTCCTTGGCATTTTAGCCAAGAGTGCCTGAGAGCAGGCACTCAGACTTACTGCCCCTCCGAAGAGCCAGCACATAGCCTACTGGAGGCTCTCAATGAATGTTTGTTCAAGGAAGGCCATCACTGAAGGGGCATCCTGTGCCCGTTCTGGCCGGCACTTGTGAAACTCAATTTGTAACCTCCTATTTACAAGCTGGACTTGCTCTCCCAGCCTCTGAGTTCTTCAAGGGAAGGGGATGAATGAGGTTAGTCTCTAGCAAGGAGCCTGGATGATTCCTTGGAAGTGCTCAACACACGTGTGTAGAATAAATGAAGTTGCAGAGAAACTTAAGATGGTTCTTAACCTCCAGCTCACCAAATGCAAACTCATAAAGCCCAGAGATATTCCAAGTAACCTCTAGACCTCAGGTTTCTGAGTTATAAAGTGAGAGTCGAATGTCATGACCTCCTCCCGGCTTGAAGGCTCTTTATTTTTTAGAAAGGTAGCGATCATCACAATCACCAGAGCCCCACAAATCCTGACCAAAAGACTTGGCACACGGCCGCCGTGGAAAAGATTCCTCTAGAGCAGAGATTCTTGGTAAAGGCATTCCATTTAATCAAAATGCCTAAAACCCTTTACCTTCAAGATAAACCAGTATCCAGCAGTGATGGGATGCATGTGGAAGGCACATGTGGAAATTCAGAGAACATTAAGGGAACGTGCATGCTTTCACATGCTTTCGTTGGTTGTGTTTCGGCACTGGAAAGCACTGACATTTTTGTGACCCTTCAGATGGTCGAGCTGCTGATACTCCATACTTGACTGTTGGGGCTAGTGCCAGCATTGGAGCCACCAGCAGGCACGAGAGTCATTGTCCCTACGAACGATTATCTCACGATGCAGTGACAGTACTCAGGGGCGCCTGGGTGGCTCAGCTGGTTAAGCGTCCGACTCTTGATTTCAGCTCAGGTCACACTCTCAGGCTCTGGGCTGGCATAGAGCCTACTTAAGGTTCTCTCTCTTGAAATTTTTTTTATTTTTTATTTTTTAAAGTGACAGCACTCAGATGGGCCAAGTGTCAAATACATAGCTTGAATCATTGGTGTCTACAACAGGCTTAGCCTCTACCAACTGAATTTATAGAGCACATTCTCTATGCCGTACAGAATCCTGGTGAGGAGCGCCGAATAGAACAAAGGCCTCTCTCCTTGAGGGCCTACATTTTAGTGAAGGAGACAGGTAACTGAAGAGACATGCAGAGGCATAGTAAGCCTCCTGTACTCAGTACTGCAGAGATACAAGTCAAGGGGACAGATGATGCCTGCAATGCTCCAGGAAAGCTCTCTTCTAACTCCCTGCCTTATGCCAGCACTATAGACATTAAGGTTTTTCTTTTGGGTGTGAAATTTTCTCCTGGGGTCACAAGTATTGTTCTTCCCTATCAGGAAGGCCAATGGAGACAGTATTCATTAGAGTTATAAGAATAGAAGAATGGGTGTCTGTGGGGCTCAGTGGGTTAAGTGCTTGACTCTTGATTTCAGTCCTGATCTTGGGGTAGTGGGATCAAGCCCCACATAGGGCTCCGTGCTCAGCCCCTCTCCACCCCTCCCCGCTGCTCTCTTTCTCTCTCTCTCTCTCAAATAAATAAATAAGATACTTTTAAAAATTAAAAAAAAGAGGGATGCCTGGGTGGCTCAGTCAGCTGAGCATCTGCCTTCAGCTCAGGTCATGATCCCAGGGTCATGGGATGGAGTCCCACATCTGGTTCCTTGCTCAGCAGGGAGCCTGCTTCTCCCTCTGCCTGTGGCTCCCCCTGCTTGTGCTCGCTCTCTCTCTCTGACAAATAAGTAAATAAAATTTAAAAAAATAAATTTACAGAGTTGTGTAAAAAATTAAAACAGAAAAAAAAAAAGAAGAGAAGAGAAAACTAAAACGGTGAGGGGTTTTGCCTATGGAATTACAACTCGTGGTTCCCAGTGGGGCATCTGCGTTCACTTGACAATTCTAGGAAACCAGGAGAACAGAGACTCTGACTTGTCCTCCTCTTTTCTTATTATTTGGCTAAGTGATAAATATGTTAAGTCAACCAGATCATCCCACAAAATGCATTTTTTACTTCTATGGCTGCCATAATAAAATATTTTGATTTGATATAAGTAATAATTCTGGGAATTGGACACACAAATTGGTATGACACAGCCCAGGACTGAGCAGGTAGACCCTGGGTCCGACACACCCTGTGTGGTGTGTGCTGAGATGCAAACCGGGCAACAACACTCCAAAAGGTCTCCCCGTTATTCCCAGCTGCCGTGTGGATCTACCTGGTCCATCACCTCAGCCTCCCAACCAGCCTCCCTGCCTCGGTCTCTGTGCCTCAACTCAACTCTCCATCCAGCAGCTAGGGCTGGTGATCACTTAAAAATCCAAATCAGATGAAGTATCCCTTGTATAATAGCTTTCAAAGGCTTCTCATCATCCTTGGAGTAAAACCCGAGTCCTCACCATGGCCTGCGAGCCTTTCGCCATTTGGCCTTGGCAATTTGAACCACCTCCTTGCCTAGCACTTTTCCCTTTGATCATTCCATGGCAGCTACCCTGTGCTGCTGTTCCCCAAACACCAACCTCACTCTTGACCTCAGGGCCTTTGCACCTGTTTCCCCTTCTTCCAGGACTGCTCTTCCCCAGAAACCATGTGGTTCTCCTTTACTTGTTTTGAGTCTCTCAACAGTCATCTCCTAAAGAGGCCTTCCTTACCTACTCAATCTGCAACAGGCACCTTCACTTTTCTCCTCCATGCTACCTCTCATTAGCTGACCTTATCCATTTGCTCATTTTCTTAGTTAGGGCCTGTCTTTTCTACCAGGATATAAATGCCACAAGAGCACAGGCTTTGTCTATTTTGTCTATCTTGTTCTGTGCCTAGAATAGCAGCTGGCACAAAGTAGGTGTTTAATAAATACATGTGGACTAACCCCCACAAAGACGCTGGTGGGATTATGTCCAACATGTCTCTCGTCCCTGTTTTCACCAGCCGATGTCAGCATCTGACTTCCTCGAATGCTGAGTGACTTCCAAATAGCTGTCTTTGTGCTGGACCTCTTATCTGACAGGCTTAAATATCCAATTGCTTACTATATATCTTCACCCAGATTCCTGGAAGACTCCTCAAGACTCAACAGGATCTCTGCACAGCCCTGACGGCGTGTCCCCTGCTCCCACACACTGAGCCCACCCCAGTGCTCCTCGTCTCAGTAAGCTGTGTCACCCTCCACCTCCTACACAAGGAAGACTTCTGAGGGTCATTCTTGAAACCTCCTTCCCTGCTTCCCCCCATGACATTTCACCACCCAGGCCTGTCCACCTTGCTCCACCTCTGCAGCCACGACCCTTATCCCAGCTACCACCATTTCTCTCCCGGGCTGGTGTGACTGTCCGTAACTGGCCTCCCCATTTCCAACTTTGGGCCCTTACAGCTGTCTTTCAAGTGGTGGCCAGTGCACTCCCCCAAAGCACACCTCTGATCATGTCAGTCCTGAGCTCTAGTCTGTGGCCTGCTTCCCTCTGCTCTTAGGATAAAGATCAGAAGCTTAATATGGCTTCTGTAAACAGGGCTTGCTGGACAAGTCACTAAAAGCTGAACTGCCTCCATTCCTCGGAGATTCCTGGAATACCTCCAAGAGCTACTGCCTCGAGATCTTTTTTTTTTTAAATAAAGATTTTATTTATTTATTTATTTGACAGAGAGAGAGAGAGAGAAATCACAAGTAGGCAGAAAGGCAGGCAGAGAGAGGGGTAAGCAGGCTCCCTGCTGAGCAGAGAGCCAGATGTGGGGCTTGATCCCAGGACTCTGGGATCATGACCTGAGCTGAAGGCAGAGGCTTTAACCCACGGAGCCACCCAGGTGCCCCCTGCCTCGAGATCTTAAGTGCCCCCCACCCCTACTGCTCCTGCCACTCTGTCCCCTCCCACATTCTTCCCCTCCATCAGCAGCTACAGTGTGGCACAGCAGGTGAACCCCCCACACACACACACACAAAGTGTGCACACACAGATGTACACACACAGCTCTGGCCCTGGGACACACTATCCCGACTGTGGTGACTATCACCATTAGCCAACTGTGGTGGCCATCTCCCCTGCCCATAGGGCCCAGCAAAATCACAAATTCACCTCTGCAGCCTCATCTAGAACCCTTTACCTCTGCACTGCAACCACTCTGGCCTTCCTTAAACTTTCCATGCTTTTTCCCTGCCTCAGGGACTTTGCACAGGCTGTTCTCCATGATTGGATTTTTTTTTCAAGATTTATTTATGTATTTGAGAGAGAGAGAGAGAGCCCGCATGCATGTACACAAGAACAGGGGAGGGGAAGAGGGAGAGAATCTTCAAGCAGACTCCCAGCTGAGCGCCAAGCCCACAGGGCTCAATCTCACAACTTAAGATCATGACCTGAGCCCAAATCAAGAGTCAGATGCCTAGCCGACTGAGCCACCAAGGGACCCCCATAATGGAAATGTTCTTCCCTTCCTTCGCATCATTAGCTTCTACTTATCTCTTCCTCATGGTAGCCTTCTCTAACTTCCAACTTTAGGGCAAGTCTTATATTCTGAAAAAATCCTATGCCTTTCCTCCAGAGTTCCAAACACACTTCAGTTTGCCTCCTACTTATGTGCTTACTTGATGACTAGCTCTCATGACCAGTAGACTACAGTTCAGAGAAGATGAGGACTGGGACTTTTCTGCATACTATCAAATCCCTAAGGCCTACCACTCCATCTGCATCTGGAGATACACGGGAAGACACTGGCTACATGGGTCTAAAGCCTGTTCACGGCTTGGCTTAAGGAAAGCATCAGGCATTCATACAAAGATACTGATGATACTGTGTATGTGTGTGTCCTTGTGTGTGAATCTGTTCTTTGCTATAAATAGAATAATGATGACGATCAAAATTAGTAGACATAATCCATGCATTAAGGAGGCTGCCCTGAATATTCAGATGTCTCTTACATAAGCCAAGAGTTCCTCTTCTCACACTGCTTAGCGTAATTACTTCCTATATGGCAAGCAGCACTTATTCTTTCCACAAAACATACTATCTGAAAGTGTGTTACTTATATAAGGATTAGCGTTTGCTGCGTTCCTGCTATCACCGTCCACCAATTCAAAAGATTCAAGCCAGGGCCCTAGGACAGGAGCCTGTCTTTAGCGTCTCAAAACAATGAACACAGGTTCCGAGAAGAAGCAAACTCTCATCCCCTTGTGACGCCAGCCCTGCGAATACTGGAAAGCCCCAGCACTGTCCCCAGGGCTGCACTGATGTGTTTAATGAGGGCGTCAGTTCAGCTGCTGTTGTCCCTCCCTCCCCCATCCCTGCCCCATTCTTCCTTCCAGGGCACAAGGCCAACCACCCTCAGGATGGCATGATGGGAACAGCATGGGCTCTTCCCCGGGACCTCTGTCTGCTCCTTCTTTACCAGCGGCAGCCACGAGCAGAAGACCCGCACAGCCCAAGCCAGCCCCAAGGGGCTTTGCAGGACCCCAAATCCTTCCCTTTCTGCCCCCCTGACATTCGCGTCCTTGCTTGTAGCCATGTCCTCTCAGAAAGGAAGCCAGGGCTTAGCCAGGACCGCAGACACCCATCTGGGACTAGAGCTTCCCTTCGGTGCTCATGGGGCTCACCTGGAGCCCGCTGGAAATAGTGTCATAAAGTGCAAAAATGCCTCAGGGCCTGCTGCTCCCTGAGCCCAAGATGAACCCCAGAGGGCCCCCAAGAGAGACGGGAGGGGGATGAGCCAGTGACACCCAGGGCCTCACCAACAGGAGACCAATCAGGACAAAGCCACTTTCCCGGTGTCATCAAAATCTTCCAATCTTACACCGAAAATAAGCTCTGGCTCAAGGCTTATGAGTGTCCAGTTGTCCCCATTTCTGCTAAATGGATTCCTCTGAGAGCTGGCATCTTAACCCTTGGAAGGCCTCTTGAAGGTTCGGCGCTCCTCAGAAAGAGCTACACTGCAGAGAAGCCCTCCTCTGCCTTTCTGCTATGGAAGCCTCAGAACTTTCCAGGTGGGCAGAGAGAGCCAACCCCCTGTCTGTGAGGGGCTGGGAAGACACAACCACAGCTGCTGAAGCAGGAGGCCCCTCTCCTGAGCCACTTCGGACCCCAGGACTTGCTCCTTGCTCCATATTTTTCTCCCCCATCCTCTTCCCTTGAAAGAAATGGGTTCGTAGTTTTGATCTGTTTTCCAGAGGCCATGCCTGGGCTCTGTGTGTTTGGTGAGCATCACCGCAGATGTCCTCACTGTGTGTCGGTACACTTGGGTCGGAGGGGTGGGAGAAAGGGAGGAGAGCTTGCTGCCCCTACCCCATCCACAGACTCAAGGCCAGGGCACATGCTTGTCTCCCCTCTGAAGTTCACTGCCATGGGCTTCCTATCACACCTACTTTGTATTTTCTGCTACACACCACCTGCTCCAACCTCTCTGATCTTTGAGCTGTGAATTTACACCACAGAGGACCGACTAAATCCAAATGGGGTCTTGCCCTGAGAGAAAGAACAAGTGGAATGTTGCATTTTAAGCAAGGTGTGGGGGGAGGGGACAGAGAGAGGGAGAGGACAGGGCAGAAGGCAGGGGGACAGAGGCACATGGGCTTCTGGGAACTTGTCCCTGCTAGCTTTAAAAGCAATCTAGTGCACTACAACACAACGAGTTTTGAAGACACTACACTAAATGAAAAGGACAAATACTGTGTGATTCCACCTTGAGGAGGGACCTAGAGCAGTCAGAGTCATAGAGACAGAACGTCAAGTTGTGGTGGTCAGGGGTTTGGGGGGGCCAGGAATGGGGAGTTACCACCTAACAGATGCAGAGTTTCAGCTCTGCAAGAGGAACAGCATTCTGGAGATGGATGGTGGTCATTGCCATACCACACCACGAATGTACTTTATCCCATTGAACTGGACACTCAAAAATGGCTTAAGATGGTGAATTCCATGTTATGTGTATTTCACCACAATTACAAATAATTTGCTGATTAAAATGGTAGAAAAAAAAGTATGTATGACTGTTGAAAGTATTCTAATTAGAAACTGATTTAGGACAGGTGCCCCATTAATTTAATTGGCTGGCCAAACCAAGCAAACCGAACCAAGGTCATCCAATCCACGAGCTCAAGCTATACCCCTGTTCTCTTTCTCGATGATACTTTCCTCTCTGTTCAGTCAATTCCTAGATTTCGGGCCCCAAACCTGACTCTTTGCCCTCTGCTCCATTCTGGACACATGAAGTTTCTTACTGCCTCCACCTGTCACCAAACACATAGCTTAGCCCCGGGAACCTCCAGAGAAGTTGTTCAAGCCACCGTGGCTCTCAGCCTGAGCCGGCCTCGCTTTCATCAACACCAGACAGAGGAAGGGAGGCGCCATCACGACTTCCTTCTCAGCACAGCGAGAACCCACAAAGGCTGCTGGTAGACAAAGGAGATTTAATATCACTACCGATACAACATCCTTCAAAGGCCCTCTCTCCTGCCCCCCTTCAAAGGCCACATGTTCTAAGACCACGGCGGGAACCAAGGCCACTTCTGAGGGAAGAGGCAGCAGGGGATGGAGCCTGGGCCCGGCCCACACGGTTCAAGCATCAGTCCTTCTCCATGGGGCCCTGGACCGTGTCTGGGAAGTGAACACCAAGGTTAGGGCCTTCAGCAGGCAGAAGCCCTTGGGGATTTTTGAGGCCACTGGGAAAAGGTTAATAGAGGCGGATTAAAGTTGTCAGGAATGGCACCAGGCAAGAGCCTCTCTTCAGAGACCATATGCTTGTCCCCACCCCACGTACCTGGTTACAGGTGTTAATATCTACGCCGTTCCGCAGGTGATCCAAAGCTTTGTCCAAGTTACCTGATCTTGCTGCCCTCAGAAAGCTGGTAGCAGCATCGGCCTGTGAGGAGAAATGGGAGGCTGTGAGCATGCTCTGTGGGGAGGACTTCAAGACCCCATTCAAGCCCAGGGCTGCGATAAAGGGCCTAAGTCTTGGTGACAGCCACTACACTCTCCCCCGTGCCTCCCCCCACACCCGGCGCCCACCGTGGCGCCCAGGCGTGGGACGGGCCTAGAGTCCCTGACTAGATGCCTCTCGGGTCTGTAATGGGAGGCTGCTTTGAGCCCACCCTCCCTTCTTCTTGGTATCTTTATAAGCAAACACTCTTGGCTCGGGCCTATGATGGACCAGCCTTTGAGAAGGATCCCGGTCCAACTGTGAACACTCAGTACTGCCTGGCGTCCTGCTGCTTCAATGTCCCCAAGGGCTCCTTGTTCTTATGGAGGAGCCTAGAGCACAGAGCCCCTAACCCCAGGGAGTCACAGATGCAGGCCTCACAGGAACCTTACAGGTGCACCTGGCCACTGTTTCGTGGGTTGGTTTTTTTAAGTATACAGCACCTAGCACTTACCTACTGAGCACTAAGAACCATTACCAGCCCTTCACGTTTACTATCTGTTCACATATCCCTGAGATATGCATTTACTACTCATTGTTTGAAAACTCCAAGAAGTAAGGAGTACTGCACTCCCCCTTTCACAGATGAGGAGCCAAGGGGCAGAGAGCTGAAGCAACTCGTGCAGAGTCCCACGGCAGGCACGAGGCATACCCTGGATTCACACGCACACAGCCTGCCTCTGAAATCTATGAACTTGATCTCCTTCCTCTCTGCCAACTTAACGTGAGCTTTAGCTGGCAGGTGCCCCTCACAAGCGCTCGTGAAGGAGAATAAAACAATTCCTTTCCACAGCTGTTGCTCGGCCACCAACACCATGGCCACCAAGACTCTGCCACCGAGTAATAGAGGCTACTGCAACTGTCCTGTCAGCATAAGTGCTGAGCTCTGTGCTTGGCACGGGGTGTGTGTCCAGGTGGGCAACAGCTGTCATGTGACACACACGCATGAAGCATGCACCGCCAGTCCCCCAGGAGACCCACCCACACCTCATGGTTCCCTCTCCTGGCACGGGTACTCTGTCTCCCTCCTTCACGCTTCCTCCTCAGAGACCATGCCATGGTGGGCAGAATGGTGGCCCCAACAGATACGTCCGTGCCTGAATGCCTGGAACCTGGCAGTGTCACCTCGTTTGGAAAAAGAGCCTGTGCAGATGTAATTAAGTTATGGGTCTTGAGACAAGACCCATCTATATTACCTAGGCTGGCCCTAAACCTACTGACAAGTATCCTTATAAAAGATCCAAAGAGAAAGGGCACACACTCACAAGAAAACCTGATGGAAAGACTGAGGCGGACATCAGTGCGGCGTGGCTGCAAGCCAAGGAAGCCAGCAATCAGCAGAAGCTGGAAAAGGCAAAGAGCAGATTCCCCCACCCCCCCACCTCCGAAAGCCTCCACAAGGAGCACGGCCCTATGTCACCTGGGTTTTGGACCTCTGGCCTCCGGAGAATAAATTTCTGTTTTCCGCCAGCATCCTGAACACAGCGTCAAACAAGAGTCCGCAACTAAACCCTGATCCCCTCTCCGGAGCAGGACTAGGTGTCTTTGCCAATCAAACAGTCAATCCACAGCAGAAAAGACTTTCCAGCCTCGCAGACACTACCTTCACCCTGGAGGGCTGTCTGTCCCTTTCCTCTTGCCACCTCCAGCCTCCAGGACGCCGCTAGAAGATCTGCTTCCTTCCTCTGCCTCCCAGCCATCCCCACTCCACGCCCGCCTCACTGATCTCCGGACAGTCCTGATTTCCTGCCAACCCTCTCACATTCCAGGCCCCACATGCCCTCCCCCCACACCTCGTTCTATTCTGTGAGCTCAAACCCAAGCTCTGTGTCCACCTGTTCACGACATACACACACTTGGTGGGGGGGTGCCTGGAGGGGGCTCCTGGGTGGCATAGTCGGCTTTGTGTCCGACTCTTGGTTTTGGCTCAGGTTGTGATCTCAGGGTCTTGGTATAGAGCCCCAGTTGGGCTCTGCGCTCAGTGTGGAGTCTGCTTAAGGCTCTCTCTCCCTTGGGGCATCTGGGTGGCTCAGTCCGTTAAGCATCCGCCTTCATCTCAGGTGATCAAGTCTTGCATCAGGCTCCTTGCTCAGTGGGGATCCTTGCTTCTCCCTCTCCCTCAGCCTGCTGCTCCCCTTGCTTGTGCTCTCTCCAACCCCCCCATCAAATATATAAAATCTCAGAATCAAATATATAAAATCTCAAAAAATAAAAATAAAAAAAGACTCTCTCTCTCTCCTTCTGCCCCTTCCCCCTCTCTAAAATAAATAAACAAATCTTTAAAAGCAAAAACAAAAACACCATTCACACACTTGGATCTCACTGCCTCCAACACAGGGGGCAGGAAAGCCCCTTCCTCCTTCCTCTTTTGTCCTCCCAGGCTGTCTGCCTCCAAGCCCACACCCAGATTATTCCTGGGACCCTGAAGCTGTCTTCGGATACTCAATATTAACCATTTTTAAATCTAGAAACAGGAGCTTGATTTTTTTTAAATTTAAAAAAATGTATTTTAAATACATCTTTATCTCCCCAAACTGTTTACTTCTTGGGGCAAGGACCAAATCTTCCACCTCTTTGGAAATCCTTCAAAGCCTGAAATGTCTGCTAAGCTACAATCCCCCTTGGCTGAAAACACAAGGCCCCTAATGTCCCCTTGGGTTCTCGGCTAGGCCTCTGCAGTGGGGGAAATATCTCAGAATGAGGATCCTTCTGTTGGTTCCCTGTGAGCTAGATTTCCAGAGAAATCAGACTCAATGTGTAGTCGCTCAGAGAAATGTCTGTTTGTACCTGCCGAATCAGAAAGTCTGTCTGGATTAAACTGTTAGGAAAAGTAACTAAATTATTCCCCAAGAATGAGGAGAGTGCTTGAGAAACCTATCCCACCTACCCAAGCTGCCTTCTGCAGCACAATAAGAGGATTCAGGATGGAAAACGGAGTATGGCAGGTAAAAACAGTGCAACATGACACAGCAGCAGCGTGACCATTCGGGGTACTGACTCCAGGAAGTGAGGCACAATATTTATGAAAGACAGACAAGCAAATAAACAGAGGACAGGGAAAGCCCAGTATGGAGTAGGTTGTGGAAAGCGAAAAAGTTTGTGGTTTGTGCATTATAAGAATGGAATTACAACAGTCATTATCAGTCATTGGACACATGTTTTTCCAACATGGTATCCTTATCACACCCGGGGAGGTAGGTACACTCATCATCCCCATTTTAGAGGTGATAAAGCTGAGGTCTGGAAAGGTTAATAACTTGCCCGGGTTCTGCAGTGAGCACTCAGGGATTCAGCCCAAGGCTCCCTGATGCAAGCCATTTCACTGCCCTTGACTCCGAGATGCATCCCCAGCAATTTTAAACCTGGGGCAGCCCCAACAGACTGTGGGCGCTGGGAGGAGCCACATGTCTTTGCCAATCAAAGAGTCAACCCACGGCAGGAAAAGGGTCCCCGGCAAGTCCCAGCTCTAACTCTGAGGGCTATGCTAAGCCCGAGACAGGCCTCGAGAATGGGACCATCCCACCCCAGTCCTCCTTCTGGGGATAGGAAAACCAGTGGTAAGAATAAAGTGACTGGCTAAAGTCACCTATATAGTTAGAGGTGAAGTTCAATTGCTAAGGCCTTTTCATTTTCTGTTTGGCCTTCTCTGGCATAGAGTAGTCCCAGGATCCTCAGGGTATCTTACAGGTGAATTATAGATAATGGGGTCACTCCCACTGTGTATCACTCAGTTTAATTGTACAATATATTTGCCGAGCTCCTATTTCAAGTCCAGGATTCTGCTAGGGCAAAAAGAAGTAGAATAAAAAAAAATCAGAACATAGGTCCCTGCCCTTATGATTTGAAAAACAAAGTGACAGAGTTATAAAGGGGTCATTCATGCACACACTCATTGATTCATTCCACCAGCATTCAGTGAGCACCTCCTAGGAGCCAGGGAACATTTAAGCCACATAGCAAATGACCCTGGTTGGAATATGAGACCCATTCTCACCACCTTGTACTTCCGAGCCCATGCTGCCCATCTATCTAATTCAATTACCTCCAAGTCAATGACCTGTCCCAGGTGCAATTTCCTGATGCATCCAAGAATGGTCTGTGTAATCAAATAGGGCAGGAAGAGTGTCAAATGAGTCCACCACATTCCATTTAGAATGTTTACCCGAGTAGACACTAACCAGAAAAACAACAATGGCAACAGTGACAAACGCTAACTAGACTATCTCTGGGCTCTGATAAATTGGAGCAGGATTCGTGCCCTCCCAAGTCCCACCTGTCCCTGGGATGTGGGGCAGCCTCAGAGAGGGCTCTCTGTTCGAGGAAACTAGATAGAGGGCCTGAAGGAGGCTGTTCGCTGTGTTCCAGAAAATCAGTCCACAAGGGCCCCAAACCCTGCATCACACCAAGGAGCTGCCTGCCCCTCTGAGCACCCCACCAAGGCTGCCTGCTCGTGTCTCTGCCCCTTCCTCATCTTGAGCTTCATTTTAATCTAATTTTACCTGTGAGAAAATTGCTCATGCCTGCGTTGAGGGCAGGAAGGTGTATACATGTTTTGTTGCGTCCTTGGCCCACTTCCCTCCTGGCTTATCCATGTGATGTCCCTGAACTTCCTTTCATAGCAAAATAAGTTTGACTTTAAAAAAAAAATGTTGTATTTATTTATTTGAGAGAGAGCATGAATGGAATGTAGGGACAGAGGGAGAGGGAGAAGCAGACTCCCTCAGGTGGGAGCCCGAGGCAGGGCTTGATCCCAGGACCCTGGGATCATGACCTGAGTTGAAGGCAGATCCTCAAGCGACCGAGCCACCCAGGCGCCCCAAGTCTGCCTTTCTAAATCCCTTACTATGTTTTAGACACTTTACATAAATTAATTCATTTGCTCCTCCCAATGATCCCAGGAGGCAGGTGCACTTACTGTCTATTCTGCATAGATGAGGTGCGTGAGTCACAGAGAAATTAAGTACTTATCCAAAGTCACACAGCTAACATATGTCCTGGCTAGGATTTGAATCCAAGCAGCCTAACTCCAGGGTCTTTCTATACACCCCTGTGCTATGCTGCCCCATGAGGCCAATCACTCTTAGGGCTCATAATGTTCCTCTCCAGTTCAGCTCTGGCTGGAGGAAGCCTTCCACCTGTGCTCAGAGGCCATGCCCACTTTGGCCCTCACATCAGGAGGAAGTAATGGAAGGGAAAGGAAGGGCCTTGAGTTCCCATCAGGACTGCTCGGAAAAGGGAGGTGAACCCTTGGTTACCTGAGACACCCAGACTATTATTAAACTTGCACTTCCTGAGTGGGGTCATACGAATATAGCAATAGATAAGTAGCCCAGGGGTTCAGTGTCCTGGGAGGGGGAAGCCGGAAGCACACTACGAAATGCCAGCGTGTCCGAACACATGAGCGCGGAAGCCTTCACGAACTGAAGAGGCCAGGCACAGCTGAGTTTCAGGCTGAGGAAGAGAATCCCAGGGCGTCTTTGTACCTTCTCTGGGGCCTGAGTCGGGTCCAAGTTTGCCCAGGACAAATCATGAATTACTTTCTCAAGGTCTTTTAGTGCAAAAGTCAGGTCTAAAAAAGTGAGTGGAAACCGAGCTAGTATCAGTAAACAGCGATAAGATAACAGAAATGAGATACTATCTCTTTCCCTAGGGGTCTTGTTTGAGCAAAATGCAGTTTCTTTAACAAGGCCATTGTCAGGACTCCCAGGAAGAGGAAATCTCCAGATTCTTTGAGGTGGGGGTGGGGGGACAACCCCATCCACCAAGTATCCAGCCGACTAAGGCAGACAGCGGTTCTAGACGCGGAGCTGTCTGTTTGTGTCTGGGGGTTGTCCTCCACGTCTGACAGCTCCTTCATACGCAGCACCTGGCTATTCCTAGGAGCCCTCATCAGGCCTCACAGGAAGAACAGCTAGCGCCAGCCGCCATGCCCTTTTGTGTGGCCTCTGCCTTTATCCCACCAACTACAGAGAAACACAAGTGGTCCCTGGGCCACAGCGTGTGTTTTCGATAAGTTTTCCATTTTTCTTTCCAGAAAGTTGTGTGGGGAAAGCTTCCTGAACTCTCCAGGAGCCCCAGCCAGACTACCTTTAGCAAAGGTAGAATGGAACATATCAAAGGTGTCATTAAAGTGTCATCAAAGGAGCAAGCAGGAGTCTCCGGTTCCCTTACAATCTCCCAACACAACTGCCAAGCCCAGTGCACTTCCTGCCTCTGCCCTTGGAGGCTGGGTGATGCAGGGATGGGTGAGGAGCCCGAGTGGACCCCGATGCCACTTGATGCTGTGCCTCCTACACGTTCCCAAATCTCAGTTGCCCCATGGCCAAAACGGGGACAATACACGGCTGGCTGGGGGGCCACGAGAATGACAGGGTGTCGGGAAGGCACCTGCTCCCCAACACAGCAGGTCTGTCTTCTTCTCATCCCCATTCTTCTCATCCCCATTCATTTCCGACTACCTCCAGGACCTCGGGGCACTACGGTTTTTTAAGGTTGAGGGGTCAGATGTGCGGTGGGCGAGGCGGCCCCCTCTCCACCCATGGCCAAGGCCAGGACAGTGGCATCCCCGCGGGTGCTGGCACGGGGTGGGTCCCCAGCAGCAAAACCGCTCCGTGGGACTGTCCTCCGGGACGAGGGTACGCGGCCTCGGCTTGGGCCCCGCGCCCTGGTCTCTTCCCCTTGCTCCCGCGTGCGCCCGCCTCACCCGGGCGGGCACAGGTTGGGCCGCCTCCCGCCACCGGCCCCTTCGCGGCGGCAGCAGCCTCCAGGCCAAAGGAATTTTCCTCTGGATCCTGCTAGAAGCCTCGGCGCCCGGCCGGCGTGAGGCAGCAGAAGGGCCGCCGGTGCGCGTCCCCGCACCAGCCCGGAAAGTTGGCGCCCGCCGAGCCTGGCGGGACCCGCAGCCAGTGGCCAGGGGCGCTGCGGCCCGGACCCCGCACGGCGGCTGCCCAACGCTCGCCGAGCTCCCCGCCCGAGCGGCCGCGAGCAGGCCGTCCACTCACCGCAGGGTCTGGACCGGACCTGCCCTGTCTCGCTGCCATCGTCCGGCGCCCGCGCTGAAATCCGAGCCCGGCTCCCTGCTCCCCCTCCCCCGTTATCTGCTCGGTGGCGCGGGGAGCGCCAGCAAGTTACGCGGCATCTGGCTAAAAATACAGGCTCCCTCCGCTCGGCTCGGGCTCGGGCTCGGCCACGGGCTCAGGCGCCCGGACCCTGCCTTCGCTCGCCCGCCCTCCAGCCAGCTAGCCAGCCGCTAATGGGATCTCTTCATTTTCTCTCCATTATTATGTCAGATGGGAAAGTTAATGCGAAGCGATCTCCGGAGAGAAGGCACCTGCTGCCAAGCCCAGCGGAGGGGGTGCGTGGATAGTGCGGGGGGGGGGGGGGCGGGCCGGCTGCAGGTGCCCGCCGGCCGGCCGGCTGGACGGGGAGCGAGCGTCCTGCCGCTGCAGAAGGGAGGCACACACGTCCAATGGAGGTGAGGAGCTCCAAGCTGCAGGGCGCTTCCGCCCTGCCTCCCGCCACCCCGACTGCCCTAGTGAACGGCCGGGAGCCTGCAAAGACAGCCAGGGTGAGCTCAGCAAAGTCTATTTATGCCCCTAACCAATTTGCATGTTTTGAGCTCTTACACCGTGTCCTGAGATACCGGTTAATCAGCCTATTCCAGATTCTGCCAGAGAGCCACGATGCAAAATGAATCGGAGCAGCAGGACCCAAATTTGTTACTACCGTCTCCCTCATCCCTCCAGTCTGACAGGGTTAATGAAACATCACCCGGTGAGGCTGGAAGAAGCTCCCAGTTTTCTGTTCTGGGACCATCCTCACCTTTCCCTGAGGTCATTTCAGGGGCAGATGTAAAAAACATTTGTGGGGGAGGGTGCACTCGAGGTGGTCAAGCCTTGCAGTGACCCCAGATTGTTAAGAACAGGTGATGGATGACAAGTGATCAGCAAAAGCAATGCCAGGTAACTAGGCCCCCGGCAAAATTGCTTGTGCAGACCATGGATGTTTTATATCGCGAGCCTGGCTTCCCCTTCACTCAAATAGCATCCTAGACACAATCCCAAATGCTCTTCTTCCATCCCTCCTGCCCTGACACGTGGGTATGGTAGAGCTGTGTGTGTTGGTGAGGAATTAATGCACTGAGCACCTGTTAGGTGACGGACACATTGCCTTACCTCAATTAAGCCTCACAGTCACCCCAAAAGGTAGACGATGCTATTATGGTTGTAAGGACCAAGAAACGGAGCCCAGGGAGATAAAGGGTCAGGACCTTGGTCACCACTATTAAATGGAGGGTCCAGGGGACCCAGAGCCCTTCCATTAACAGCACTGGCAAGATTCCTAATAGAAGTATACTCGGGGCCAGGAATAGATTATGTGGGTCATGCTCCTGAAGGTTAGAAACAACTCTGGGTGTTTTCCAAAGCGAAGTGCTCTTCAAAGCCGTTCAACAATTAAGGCAAAGTCCCAAATAAGTGGGATAAATAAAAATCAAGAGAAGAGGTCAGTATACTGTCAAAAAAGAGTGATCTGAAGTATATAATGCAACTAACTCTTCCCCACAGGGGTGAAAAAACTGGTATTTGAAGACTGCGGCATCGGAACGTTCCGGGTCCGAGACCTTCAACATCATTAGAGGATGAATTTCAGGCCAGGCCATCTCTGCAAGGGGGCCGGGGAGCACCTGTCCTGCTGTACCAAAGGGTAAGGTGTCTGGGAGGGGGAAGTCACCCCACTCCCTCTCTCCCCATGCAGATGTTATTAAAGCACACATCCCTATCGGGTTTTTGCCCCGCACCTCTTAAAACTGCCACTCAGGTTGGCTAAAATCCTCTATGGAGAGCGCTTCAATTAATAAATTATGGTTACTGGAACAGCCTTGATCATAGCCCAGTGGAATAGCTCAAGGGATTCTAAAGCACTGTTCCAACATTAATATTTAGAGAGAGCAAGAGAAAACGCCCCACTCAAATGGATGATGGATAATACGCACAACACTTTCAAAAACACTGATAGAATGGACTCGCGCAATCAAAGATTGACTCTTTTTTTAACCGCTCTATTGAGGTTTAACTATATACCATGAATAGCATATTTAAAATGTTACGTATACCCCATTAAGCCATCACTACAATCCAGATAACGAACTTCCAAAGTCACCTCCAAAAGCTTCCTCTTGCACCCTCATCCTCCTTCTCCTTCTTCCTCTTCCCTCCTGCCAGCTGGTCCACATGGCGGCCAATACTTGGGATGGTTAGTCCTAGTGTAGATATTCTAACAGATGTGCAGTAGTATTTCACTCTGGCTTTCACTGGCCTTTCTCTAATAACTAATGGTGTTAAACACCTTTTCAGGGGATTACTCACCATCCACATATCTTCTTTGATGATATATCTGTTCAAATATTTTGCCTGTTTTTGAATCGGGGTGTTTGTTTTCTTATTGTTGAATTTTAAGAGTTCTTTATATACAGAATGTGGTTTTTTTTAAAGATTTTATTTATTTATTTGACAGAAAGAGAGACATAGTGAGAGAGGGAATACAAGCAGAGGGAGTGGGAGAGGGAGAAGCAGACTTCCTGCCAAGCAGGGAACCCAATGCAGGGATCCATCCCAGCACCCTGGGATCACGACCTGAGCCGAAGGCAGACGCTTAACAACTCGGCCACCCAGGCGCTCCCAGAATATCTGTTTTTAAGGGTGAGATAAACTAAGATCTTGCAAGTAAAGTAAAATATTCGTAGTTAAATATGAAAACATTCCCAGTCTAATTTTGGTACCCAGATCTTATAACTCTTTAAGCCCAGTGTCCTTTGTACCATACAACGCTATGGTTATACACAATCACAAAGAAAAAGGATGTGACAACATAGTTACAGTGGACCAGAAGCTGACCATAACCAGGAGAGTACTCTCACAGATGGGAAAGGTACGATGATGGTACGATCAGAGGACCTGAGTATTCAAGATTGCCAAGAATCCTTGACGTTAGCCACGACCTCATTAGGATTGAGGCTTTGCAACTTAAATATGCAAAGAGGCAAGGCCCAAGAGGAGAAGAAAAGAAACAGCTTCATACATGTTGCTCAGTAAGACTCAAGGTTACAGGAGCTGAAGTTACTGGCACTAAAAAAGAGAAGGCTGAAGGATATGGCCCTTTGGAAGCAAAGTCCCCTAGCACACAAAGAGCCCAAAGCACCAGGAAGGGCCTAATTATATGCTGCCTTTTCCAGGTGTGGTAGCCTGATCACCATGATGCCGCTATAAACTTCTCCCAGGCAGAAGCAGTTTGGTTCAAATGTTCTGTATTCCTGAACCCTTCCTCTCCCCTTCCCCACCTGCTCCCACTATGGGAGCAGCACAGTGCTGGGCAGCGGTGTCCCATATATGCTGCTGACTGATGTTTGCAGAGACCCACCGTCATAAGCAAATGGGAAGTCATGGGGTTCAACTGATGTAGAGAAGATTTCCATTAGACATTTAGACAGAAAGAACTTTCCAGCTGTCGAGGATGTGACTTAATGGAACTCATTATTCAGAAAGGGCTGAATCTTTCCCAGGATCCTTCAGGAGAGCAGAGACAGATAGCTCACCATTCGATATGGCCTACAGTAGCACAGAAAAAACTACAAGACTTACCGAGGTGCCTCTGGGCTCTAGGCATTCCGAAGGATAAGGGATTATTATTTTCCCCGTGAATTGACTGCCCCTCCTACACCCCCATTATGAAAACCCCCTGAGACGATGCACAACCATCCTGCTCCTTGCCCATTTCCTTCCCTTTCCAGACCTGAGGGCTGCACTTTTTACTACAGGAATTCAGTGTGCCCACAAGGTCCACCAGGTCACATCGCTGAAACCCAAGTAAATGACAGAAAGGAACTGATGGGCTAGAGAAAAAAACAGGGGTTCTCAGGAAGGACATGGGACCACCTGTTCTAGCCTGCAGGTTCACAGCATCTACAGGGCTTTTCTAATCTTGCTAAATATTTCACCCACGGTCTCCACAGGTCCCTGGGCAGACAAGCCTAATGAGGAGCTAGAGGCTCCAGCTGGGGAGCCCGTCCCTAGGCCACTTCCAGCTCTGGAGCTATTCACTGTGTGACACGGAAACCTCCTGGGGGCAGGCAGTGGGAGCTCAGGACAGTTTGGGGCCCCCTGCTGTGAATGCCTCCATGAATCTAGTTCTTCCAGAAACTGGGAGAACACGTCTTTTTGCTCAAAAGCCTGGAGCCAAGACTCTCAGGTACATGGGATTCCCAGATGATGGTGCCTCCCCAGAATGTGTTGGGGGAACAGGAACACGCAGCTTCAGGCAAGCAGCCAGCCTGAACCCAAGCTGGTTCCTCTCTAAAGGAACATGAGAGCTGACGAATTCAGGGCAGACCCAGGATTCCAGAGAAGGGCCTCCTGGCACTCAGGCCCTGGGCAACAAGGCTCTTCCCCTGCCTGTTCACTGAGGGACACATGTCCCCTCCTGCGCCTCTGGTTTAATCCTCTGCCATCAACACAGACATGAAACTAATTTGACAACAGCATTGTTTGCTTTTCTGGGTGGCCTTAAAATACTAGAAGTCAGTAGGCCCACTCCACTGTGGCTGACCTGTGCAACCTTTGATAAGGGAAATAACTCTTCTGAGTGTTGGCTACTTCCTCAGTAAAATGAAAATAAGGTGACTCACTTCACCAAGTGTTATGAAAATCACGTAAAAATGCCCAGCGCCACTATGGGGCACAAAGCAGGTATTCAGTAAAATGACAGTTGACCCCCTTTCTCCCTCCTTCTCTCCTTTCCTTCTTCTCAACTCAAGCTTTTGTCAAAGGTGAATCCTTCCCACCCCAGAGGTGTGGGGTGTTGCTGATCTTGTGTCCATTGCAGAAAATTAGGGTCTAGGGACAGCTTCCCCAAGGTCCAACATCCATGGCTGAGAACAGGACCCCCAGGGGCCCCCCAGCACTCTGCTACAGCGACTAGAGCCCCTTGGGCTGATCATGTGCCATTTCCGTGTCCATTTCCTCTGCCGTGAAGAGAAGTCTCCAGTCGTGTGTCCAGCTAGGGCCCTGCTCTGGAACCCTCGTCTGACAGTTCCCTTGGCGGCATCCCTGTCTCTACTCCCCACGGCCTTCTGACAAATACAGCTTTGCCCACTGCCATTCTTCTATCTGGCCGGGCCCTCGAGCACACAGGGAGTCGCCCCGGCTCCCGGGGCCCCTGGGCACAGATAAGGGAGGATACCAGGAACCCCACCCTTTACTGGGAAAGGCAGACTCCTTTATCGCCCACGGAGCCAGCCATCAACCACCCTGGGGAGTTTGTAAACCATCAAGAGCATGGTTGCTGGGTGCTGGGAAGATGTCATTCCTCGAAGAGACACGGTTGTGCCCTCCTGTGCCAGCTCCCACTCCCCTGCCCAATAATGAGTAAGGAAGCCATTTGGCAGAATATATGCTCTAGCTATTATGCCGAATGGATTAAGAAATCCACTCTGACTCCCTTCAGACCTTGTAATTCCTTCATAAGCTTTTCGATGGCGAGAGAAGAAGGGGGAAAGGAGACAAGACAGTCTTGGTTGTTTTGCTATTTGATTTTGCGTGGCGAGCACTGAGTGGCCAGCTGGGTAGCCCCGGGCGCCCGCCTCGCCCAGCAAGGGATCTCGAGAGTGGACTCTATTTAGGGAGGTGATCAGAGCCGGGTATCAGGTCCCGTAGTGCTGGCACTGATCTCTATCATGTTCCTTTTAAGAGGGTTGGCAGGCCCAGAGTCTATTTTTAAACACATGAGAAAGGTGCTACACGGAATCCAGAGAAGTCCAACATTAAACCCGGGATCACTGTGGCGGAGACGGGGACAGCACAGCCCAATCCAGGATTTTCTCTTCACATACCCCCAGGGTTTCCCCTTACTCCTGGGACCAGATAATGACTCTCCTTCCAAAGGGATCTTTTTCTTGTAAGCCCACTCTGACTTGACCTCGGTGGAATTTGACCCCTCATGAGCTCTCAATTTGGAAAAGGGTTTTATGCTCTAGATCTATTTTCAGTATTGAGATTTTTTTTTTTTTTTTTTGCATATCCCCACTCCTGGTGTGAAAAATCAATGTGCTTTTGAATATACTTGTCATCCGCCTCTCTGATTTTCAAATCATGTGCTCTGGAACACTCCCCCTCCCCTCCCCCCAAGCATGGCTGAGCTTACAGCCAAGAGTTTGCCAATGGGAGGGGTCAACAAAGCCTGACCTCCCCAGTGGTCTCCATGCCCAGCACCCCAGAAATCCTGCCCCTGAGCTGGAGAGAAAGGAGGGAGGTGGACCCCAGTGGCAAGTCTGCAGAAGACAGGATTATTTTCCCAACAGTGAGAAGCAAAGAGGCATCCGAACGTCACCGTTTCACATCCAATAACCAGATGTAGAGAGCAGAATGTTTTATGTACAATAACAAATTTCAACTTCAGTATCCCTTTCTGTTTTTGGATAAGAAATAGAACCAGAATTCCTAAAGAACTCAATGCCTTGAGAATAAGCAAAAGCTTTTGCCTGTCGGGCAGTTCTGGAACCACCCAGGTCCATGCAGGCGGGCAAGTAAGTAGGTAAGTAGGACATGAGGGATCTTCTCATATTCGTTCATCTCGGCATCTCCACGCCACGCACAGAAGCAGCATGAACTACATGTCTCAGCCAGGCGGGTCAAAAAACAACACACGTGAGTGCTAGCATGATACAGACTGCACGCCAGAGGCTTGGGAAATGGAAGCTGAACAGGAATCCAAAGAAATTCATTCAATTCAGATTTTAAAATGAGTTATATCCATGGGGAAAGAAAAAATCAGCTGCTCTGTGCCGGTTGGCCTAATGGTTCATTTCCCCACATGCTGTGATGGCTCCTGTGAAACAGCCTGGGAGCCTCTGTCATTTTCCAGGTGGGGGCAAGCCTCGGGCTGTGAGGCAGGAAAGGTGTGCACCCCAGGGCACACCTCCAGCCTTCTCCCCCTTAACAGTCTCCCTTAGCGAAATTGCCAGCCCAGCCCCAACAAAGCCAGTGTGCTTCCTCACTCCCGAGGCAATGAGGAGTGCATTGGCACTCCTGATGGCAACTCCTGACGGCTCCTTGATGGTTCGTATCTATCTGCTGCAGGTGGAAGGATGGTGACATGTCATGGGGTGCAAAAAGGTGTCCCCCCTCATCAGGCGTGCTGGCCTGTGTCCCGTGGCCATGCTCTGTTCTCACCACTATGTGAGGCCCTGGCTAGGTTCAGAACATACTGCCTGGCTGCCGAGTGAGGGAAGGTCAAGACTCAGGGTGGAAATTACACACATTTTGGAAAACGCATACGAGCCACACTTCCAGAATGGCCCAGTTCATTCCACTCTGTCCGGTGCTCCCACACCTTAGGGAGGCCTCTGCAGCCTGCTGTATGGGGAGAAGCTACAAAATCAAACTCATTTCACACCTGGACTTGTTAACATGCACAACCTTTCTTTTTTTTTTTTTCTTTTTTTTCCTAACTGCCATATGGGCTTGACTCTTGGCAGTGAACCCCATGGCTCACTTTCCAAAGGATGTTCACGTCTTCCTTCAGACGGCCCTGCATGACTGACCAGGAGATCTGCTCAGGCCTCTCCTTAATTTGAATAATTCTCCCTGAAGAGAGCCAGAATGGGTGACCCACAGCCAGCCTGACCTGCCAAGAGAATTCCAGAGGGGTCCGTGCCCCGTGAAGGTCATCCAGCCTCTGGAGCAAGGTTTTCCCAGCTTGAGAGGTAGATGAGAAAACTGAAATTCAGTGTTCTCCAGGAAGAATGGCTCGGTCTTGGAAATTTGAATACAACTCAGGGTCTCTATTAATTTAGGATTCCCACTCGTCAGAAGAGACTCCAGCTCCAATCAGAGGTAGGTTCAATGCAGAAATGTTTACATGACCCTATGCCCTAAAGGGTTTAATAAGAGGGGACCAAGCCACGACCATCTCTTCTGAAAGGGTTGGGGAAATGGAGAGTCTTGAAACAATAAGGTGGATTTGAGCCCCAGTCCAACTGAGTTCTCTAGAATTATCACAGTAACCTCAGTAACACCCCCTTTGGAGCCAGGTGCCAGCAGCCCCAGGAAGCAGGTGCTAAGCTTCCACAGCTGGCCCTGTGTCCTCAACTCTGGGAGGGATAACGAGGCAGTGGGGGCCTCAGGGACCCTATGCTGTGCAATCGTCTTCTTTCCCTTTTGCTGGGGCCCTGACCGTCAGAGGAGACCCAGCTGGCCAAATGCTAACTGAGGGAGTTTCTTTTCTCTTCCTGGAGCCAAACCATTTCAGAGCAATTAAACCCAATTAAACCGGTACCTGGCCTTCCTACCGTCTCCTGAATTTTGCCATTTCTCACAACCTGAGAACAGGAGGACAGGCTCTTTCCTTCAAGATCCTCTTAATCTCCTCTCGACAGTGTCTTGGCGGTTACCACTGAAGAACACCTCGGTATCTGCCTTCTACTTCCCAGGCGGGTTTTCTCTTTATCCACCGAGGCCACAAGAACAGGTGCTACACACAATATTCACATGGGGCTCATCATATTATTCTTAATAATTGAATAGAGTCAATTATCTTTCCATTTAATCCCCTTATGAATTCTGCCTGGCTTCTCTTTATGATATCATTTCATACAGTATTTATACCACCGCTTTTATAATTATTAAATAAAAGGTGAGGAAATAAGTTCTAAATCATCATTTCTCTCTGTCTTGCTCACCTGCAAAAATGCCCACCTACAATGGGTGAGTCCCGAGGTGTGTTACTCATTTGGACCTTTCTAATCTGTACAATGATGAAGCATATCTAGACGGCTCCTTTTTAAACCTTGGCTTTATATCTTTTTAAAGAAATAAAGTGTTTTAGAAGTATTGATGTGCTTTCCATAGCTAAAATTTTGTGACTTCATGAATATCTTCCTTGTACTCTAAAATCAACCTTGACAAGTACTTCTACAAGCTTGTTTTTCACAATGACCTTTCTCAGCACTCCTGACCTTGAACTCCTAAATAAGGTATGTTAAGTACTGGAGAAAGAACAAGAGAAATGGGCAGTGAACCAAATATCACTAAAAAACCCATTATCATTTCTATGATGACTGAGCTGGTTCTTGCCTCCAGAGAGAGAGAAACATTTCCAGGATTTCTGAAATAAGATACGAAGAGACCCAGCAACATTTCCAAAGGAAAATCATTGCCAATATCCATATCGACCTTTGGTCCCTCAGATGCTTTTAAGGTGAGGGTAACAAAGATAAATGGCTGACATAAGGTTTGGTGGTGCTCATAGGTCTGCTTCTCATTCATTTATGCTTCCATTCAGATATGAACTGTTGAATTGCTATGTGTAGTCCAAGAACCAGATGGAATACATAAATCAGCAGATTCCAAGGTTATCACCCTTGGGAAGATTGCAAACCAGCAGACAGAAAGATACAGTTGTATGGAAAATAAATAGGACAATAAAAGGGTGAAAGTTTCAGTAAGTGATGACCCATGGCCCGGTTAATACCGAATGAGAGGTTCCCATAAGACGTGCCAGTAGTTCAAAGGAGAGGCTGAGGTCTGAGGGGGTGACAGCTCTTGGGGAAATTTTTTATCGAGCAGTGAGATTTGAACCAAACCTCAAGGACTGCCAGCTTTTAGGAAGTCATGAAGATCAGTTTCAATTTGCACCCCCTGCCCCCATGCTCCAGGTGTCTGGTTACAGAAGACGGAACACACGGATCCAGAAACAAACACTTGTAAATACACCTATATATGTATGGCAACAAAAGAAATATGTCTACTATAGGGAACTGTGTGAATATTATGTAAAAGAATAATTCATTCCAAATGAGAGTATAGCTTTTAATGTTTTAAAATTCTCCTGTTGTGAGGTTGCATAAAACCCTCAAAACCCTGTTTTATGCAAACAGGAAAATGAGATGTGGTTGTTGGATTCATCTGTTCAAAAAATATCTGCACTGGGGCACCTGACTGGCTCAGGTGGTGGAAAACGTGACTCTTGATCTCGGGGTCATGAGTTCAAGCCCCGCGTTGGGCACAGAGCTTACTTAAAAAACATGTATATCAGACACTCTTCAGGACCCAGCACTGAACAGAGAATCCTGCCCTCAAAGAGCTTGCATTCTAATGGGAGAGAGGGGAAGTGGATGGCTGGGCAACAAGATACTGATCCTATAGGGATGTGAGAAGTGCCACCCAAAAAACAATCACACGGGAAAGGGAACAGAGTGAGGTGGGATGCAGGGGTAGACACGAGAGGCCTCTCTGAGGAGGTGGTGCTGGAGCAGAGGCCTCAACTCAGGCAGAGATGGAGTGTGTGGTATCTGGAAATGCATAGGTTGTGAGCAGCATGCTTAACGTGATCAAGGAACGTTCTAGTGCTCTACCCAACCCCTCTGCCACCACTGAGACACGCCTCTCACTGGCTCTGGAGTGTCCAGCTCTACACCCACAGATTCTGTGCATCTTTTGATTCCGATGAGACAAGAAGGTAGAAACACTCTCTGGTGAGGAAATAAAAGAAAGAGACAGTAACAGGTAACATTCGGGGGTGCTTACTATGGGTTAGGCACGGTTCTAAGCATCCTGTAAGTGGTAACTCATTTATTGTTTTTTTAAGTCAAAGGTTTTCCTTTATTTTTAAAAGATTTATTATTTATTTATTTATTTAGAGAGAAAGAGCATGCACATACATGGTGAGGGGGGTAAGGGGAGAGATATAGGGAGGGGAGAGAGAGAGAATCTTAAGCAGACTCCCTGCTGAGCGTGAAGCCTGACCCAGGGCTGGATCTCATGACTCAGATCATGACCTGCGCCAAAATCGAAAGAATCGGAAACTCAACTGACTGAGCCACCCACGTACTCCTTCTTTAAAATAACTAAAAAAATTGATAAGTCCCTGGAAAGATGGATCAAGAAAAAAGAGAAAAGGCACAAGGACCTACATCAGGAATGAAGTAAGGGACATCACTACAGATCCTTTTGAAATGAAGAAGATAACAAAACCATGAAAAAAAATTCAACTTACTGAGACTTTTTTTTTTCTTTTTTTAGAGACAGAGACAGAGATGGGGACAGAGAGCACAACTGGGGAGGAGAGAGAGAAGCAGGCTCTCTGCCAAGCAGGGAGCCCAATGTGGGGCTTATTCTCAAGATCCTAGGATCATGACCCGAGCTGAAGGCAGACACTCAACTGACTGACCACCCAGGCCCCCTTACTGAGACTTTAATAAAAATATCAACCCATAACTCTGTCTGCCTGTTCTCTCTAACAAATAAATAAATAAAATCTTTAAAAAAAAATATCAACCCATAACTCTGTCTGCCTGTTCTCTCTAACAAATAAATAAATAAAATCTTTAAAAAAAAATATCAACCCATAATTAAACCTTTCCACAAAGAAAACTATAAGCCTAGATAGCTTTATTAGTGAGGGATTCATACACTAAGGAAAAATAACTCCAACCTTACAAAAACTTCCAGAAAACAGAAAATGAGTGTAAACTTCCTAGCTTGTTCTATAAGGCCAGCATAATCTTGACATCAAACCTTGATTGGGGGGGACGCCTGGGTGCCTCAGTGGATTAAAGCCTCTGCCTTCGGCTCAGGCCATGATCCCAGGACCCTGGGACTGAACCCCACATCGTTCTCTCTGCTCAGCGGGGAGCCTGCTTCCCGCTCCCTCTCTGTGGGCCTCTCTGCCTACTTGTGATCTCTGTCTGTCAAATAAATAAATAAAATCTTTAAAAAAAAACCTGATAGGAATGTTGTTTAAAAGAAAATGTTATAGTCCATTTACTCTTATGAATGAAAATGCAAAAAAAAACCCTAAATACATCAGTAGTGCTAACTCATTTAATCCTCACTGCAACTTCAGAAGGTGCATGCTCTCATGGCCCTTAATTTACAAGAGGAAAACAGAGGCACAGGGAGGTTAACAAACTTGCCCAGGGTCACACAGCACATATGTGGTAGAGGCAGGATTTGAACTCTGCAATCTGGACCCAATCCTGCTCTTGCGAGCTTTCAGCTCTTGAGGACACTGAGGTTGTGGAAGGACAGAAAGCCCGGGAACTCTGAGGATGTCATAAATAAACAAGACATCAGTTCTGTCCTGGGAAGGCGAGGAGAGCACACCAGGGAAGGTCCCCGCTCTCTAACGGCAGCTGGGTGTGTACAACAGCTTTGTCCAGGCCACTTAACTCTAATTATTATTTAGCATTTGCTAAGGGCCTACCCTATCCCAAGGCCAATGAGGGAATTGGAAGTCACAAACAGCTGAAACAGACCGGGGGGGCCTCCCAGGGGCTGCCCCGGAATGCAGCTGGCTAATCACACAGGAGAGGAGGCCCAAGTTCACCTCCTCTCGATTTTCAACCAGTAACGTCCAATTATTTCCTCTTGGATGCTGACGGAATTCATAAATAGCATTAACATTTTTCAAATGCCTGTAGGAGTGTGTTGAGTTAACCTGAGTGACTCATTATTATAGTGTTCAGCTGATTGGGTGGGGGAAGGGTTAGACATCCTCCTACATCCCCCGCCCCCCAGGGAGAGGGGAGAAGAACAGACTTCTCTCCAAGCATCTTACCACCCAAGTGTGTCGATGTTGATGGGCCCACAGCCTTGATGGTTTTCCTGGAGCCCAGGGCCTGAGTGGCTCCAGAAGGCACCCAGGCCACTTTGAGGGAGTGTGTGTGTGTGTGTGTGTGTGTGTCTATGTCTATGTGCGTGTGCACAGCCTCAGACATCGAGAAAGCGGGTCCAAGGGCATTAGACTCTGGGGCTGGGGGCTGGGAAGGGGAGAGGTGGGTGAGGAGGGCAGGGGGCTTTTTCTGTCGGCAGGTGTGGTACCAATCACCGGACAGATGACTTCAGGCCGGGGGTGGGGGATGGGGAGAGAACATGCCACATAAAAAAAATGACCAGTGCTCCGGCATTTAACTTGCAGTCATGCCTCACTAGGAACTGGTGAAATCCCTAACCAGAAATGCTACAGAGAAATGTCTCTGCCCTCTGCTTCTGTCTGTGGAAGTCTCCCTTTTTGGGAAAAAAATCCACCACTTTCTGTTGGAAATGGGGGCTCTATTTGGAAGGCTTGAGGGAGGAGGTAAAACCCAGTCAGAGGTTATCTCAGTGATGAGGAGTGGGATTCATGTGTGGCTCTGCACCTCACCCCGAAATCTCCTCGACTGCTTCCTTCCCCCAGCCTCCCTGTCCTCTGCAGTTTTCCCAGCCAGTCAGCCAGCTTTGGACCATTTGCAGGACCTCAGCTGGCTCCCCTCCTCAGGGCTCTTCCCTGTTTGAAAAGGCACCACGTTGTGCAATTCAAAAGACACCTTTCAGGCGGGTACCACATGGAGCCAACCCCAGCCAGCGGTTGGGCCAAGCGTCTTCTGCTTGGGGACCGCATCCCAGGGGTCATAGGCCTGGAGGACTCTGAGGGCCCCACCTTGCCAGGGCCCCGCAAGCCCTGGGTGCTCAAGCTCTGAGCTCACCACACTTCCTACCTCTCTGACCTCTTTTGATGTCCCCCTCACACACCGCTGCTGTCTTCTGCAAAAGAAGAAGCATGCAGTCATTCCCAAACCCAGCAAAGGTCGAAATCAAAACCTGCACTCAGAGCTGCGTTTTCTGATTACAGCTGGAGAGGCAGAGATGTCCAGGCCTGGGAACAACCCCTCATCTCCAGCCCCGGAAGGATGACAAAATGACTGGCTCAAGGTCACAGGTCATAGCAGAAGTCCAGCATGTTCCACAACCTCACCCCTTGAGTCTGCTCTGGGGAGGGTGAGGGGGCTCTTCTCCCTGTCCTTACTGGGACAGGAAGCAAGACAGTGAGAACCCATGGGGCAAGGAGAGTGTGGGGGGAGGGGGAGGGGAGGGCAGAATGTCTCCAAGGCCAAGAGGGGCTGGGGACAGAGGTCAGCTTCGGGTCTGATCGCAGAGCCCAGAGGTTAGAACATGTGCTGGGGGGCTGAGGGACCATGGCTGTTTGCAACTCCCTCGCCTGCAGCAGCCCCCTGAGGCATGGTAGCTGACCCCATCTAAATTAAGGCCATGGGCAGAGCAGTCAAAACAACTCCTAGCCAAGCTGGGAATGCAGCTGGTAAACCCTGGGATTTAAATCACGGGATTTTAAATGGCTAGGTAAAAACAGGAGTCATATCACTACTTGCGGAGTCCTGGGATTAGAGAGATTGGGCCATTCGCGTGCCTGCCCACCCCACTCCTTCCCCTGGCACCCCACTAAGGGTATAGAGGCCCTTCACCAAGGAGACCTGCCTGTCACCCTCTTTCTCATTCCCAATATTAAGTGCCCCCAGCCCCCCCGCACGCCCCAGTTCTGGGACCGTGTACCTGTGCCATGGGACCACCTGATGGAAGAGGGAATATTTTCACAGTCAGCTGTTAAATCAAACATGCAAACTCTCAAAGCCAAGAGGTATGGCCAGAGGGATTGGCTGTGTTGTAGGGAAGTCATCTGCATTTCTTGGGTGGGTTTCAAACTGGAAGAGAAAAGCTGCTGGCTACCCATCAGGATTCCTCCATGCATATCTCCTCATCCGTTTGCCAGTGAGTGATTACAAGCCAGTCGCCTAACCTCCCATTCCCCAGTCTCCACCTCCACCAAATGAGATCATGTTTCCAGTGGGGGTATCACAAGGAATGAGTCAGTTCTGTAGCCTATAGGCTCCCTGCACGCCCCCAACCCCCCACCACCAGGGATTTCCTAACATCTAAGAGAACCATCTCAGGTGGTCTGGGACTCCTGGTGAGTCAAACAATAAGTCTTTTATTTGAACCAAAATATAGTACACCGCATATATTAATTTTTATTTCGTCTAACACATATGGAGTTTAGGTCTCTCTAATCACCTGTGTAAATCTAAGTAAACAAAATGCAAATCTGGCCAAATTAGATTGAAATAATTCTATCCTATTCGGCTTATAAAATTTCAAGTATTTCATTGCCTTGATCATTAGACGCCAGCTGATCAGAAAGCCCCAAGATTTCGAAGTGTTGTATGTACTAGATGGGGTAGATCAGACCCGATATTCCTAAAATATCCACACCGGAAAAAGCTCCTTTGTTCATCGAAAGTCCATTTCCCCTGATTGAATGATTTTCTCATTTCCACAGAGAGCTATTAAACCAACCATGCAAATTATCGAGGCCCCACAGACCCAGGAGGAGAAAGAAAGAAGTTAGATAACATAAGGTAGTCAACCTCAGCAAGCACAATGGCACCAAACCCCATTTCCTCTGTGTGGTTCATCTTATAATCACATCATTCAAGGCTTTCCTTTCCAAGGACATCTAAGTCCTAGTCCTGGTCCACGCCACTGTCCTTCCTTGAAAGGACAGGCCTCTGATCACTTTTCTCTCTGATGGATTCTACTTGATGGTAAGTCCTTCCTCACATTCGATTGGAATCTGCCTTCCTCTGACTTCTACCCCATTTTCACCTGGTAATGACCTTGCAAGCACCATGGGGTGACTCTCCACTCTTGCCAGTGGCACCCTGGTGACAGTCAGGGACTTTCTTCCAGACTCTTCATTCTTTTCTGCTTGTTCCTTCAGGGTTTCCCCCGACACCATTCCAAAGCCCTCTCCTTGGTGATTTCCTGCTTGTATCTGTGCTCCAATTACCAGGGTCTCTCTTAAAATGAAAATCTGAACACCACCCTCTCAATGTAGCCTGATACTACACTTCCCAAAGTGTGCTCCCAGGATCACCAGCCCTGTGCACTGTCACCCACCCCATCCCGAGGGGTGTGCCGGGCAAGGAAGTGCGGGAGACATAAACTCTATCCTCAGACATTCTCAAAGTAAGGGAGCATGGGAAAGCTCTGAGCGGTCCTGGAGAAACCTGACCAGCGGTGCGTAAGCCACTGTTTTCCCAGTGGTTGACTCTAAATCTCTTTATTTCCCCATACAACACAGGGCAGGAGAAGCTGGTCATTTTCATTCTGATTTCCAGTTAGCTCAGCTCTCCAGATGTCTTTTCTTCCCTATTTCTTGTTCATTCTGTGAAGAACTTCAGTGCAACAGCTAACTGTATTTAGTGAATTCCTTCTTAAAGAAAAACACTTCTTTGGGTTATAATTAGCCAGTTCCAGGAGATCCTGGGTGACTCAGTCAGTTAGGCATCTGCCTTCAGGTCATGATCTCTGGGTCCTGGGATCGAGTCCCACGTCGGGCTTCCTGCCCATCGGGGAGTCTGCTTCTCCCTCTCTCCCTCTGCCCCTCCCCACTATTTGTTCTCTCTCAAATAAATAAATAAAATCTTGAGAAAAAAATTATCCAGTCCCATAATTTTCCTGTTTTGTACATGTGAACCTTGGTACATTACAGATTTACCTCTTCAGTAAGTTTCATAATACAATTCAAGCTACCACACGAATATTTTTTTAGGTGATTGATATTCGTCATTAAATTCACTGAGAAATACAAAAGGCAAGGAAGAAACTGGAAACATTCTGAAATACTTTTACCATGTGCAGTGTAGCCGAATCTAGGCACAGCATTTTTTTGCTTTCAATGAAAGTTTTTATATGTAAAATAATTTTCCTATGCGTCCAAGAGCTAGCTACTTAAAAAACCCCCATGGTGAAGTTTTTGCAAATTAAGTAAACATCCCGTTATGCATCTGTCTTGGGGGTTCAGATGTCTACACACTTACTGAGGCAGTTCTGCTTCTCGGTTTAAAGAATGGGGGAGAGCCTGTGCATGGTGGGCCCAAGGAAGCTTTGCTGAACGGATAGGCAGAGAAGGATCCAAATTGCGGTCTGCCAGGCTCCCACCACAGAGCCAGCATCTGGGGAGTGGACTCCCGGGAGGCCCATATGAAATGCCACCACGTGGTCCGGGAGAAGAGGGGTCAGCCCCTGCTTCTCTTCCTAAGTCTCCTGTTTCTACACCTCAGATGAAAGCAGAATAAGGTACAGGTTCAGAAGTTGGGCTCTGGGCCCAGCTTCCCTGGCTTCACATCACAGTTTTAACACGTCCTGGCTACATAGCCTTAAGCAAGTTATCATCTCCCTGTGCCTCAGTTTCCTGATCTGTGACATGCAACAACTTCATAGAGGCCCCCCCACCCCAGGGATGAAATGAGGCAATACTTGGAGGGTTCTTAGAACAGAGCCTGGCACAGGGCTCATGAGGTGTGAGTGAGGCTCTTTCTTTTTCTTTTTTTTTTTTTTTTAAGATTTTATTTATTTAAGAGAGAGAGATGAGCTGGGGGGATTGGCAGAGGGAAAGCAGACTCTCAGCTGAGCAGAGAGCCTGATGCAGGGCTGGATCCCAGGACCCCAGGATCATGACCTGAGCCAAAGGCAAATGCCCAACTGACTGAGCCATCCAGGTGCCCCTCGTTCTCCTTTTCTTAGTTTGTTCTCTCCCATCCATGCCCTGCTTTCCATTTTAACACGAGCACCTGAGACGGGGACTTCAGTCCTTTTCACCTGGCTCACTCAGCAGCTCCCCACTGCTTTCCATTTCTTTGAACACCCTGGCAGGTTATTCGAAGGTCCTTCTTTATCGACTTTCCAATCTGATCTCACACCCTTCTTTTTCTCCTACTGGAGGTAAGGTGAACACACACTGACCAGTCAGGGTCTTTCCCCAGGATGACCTCTCCCCCTGGGGCGTCCGTCCACGTTCCCGTCTTTCTCCATTCTCAACTTTCTACATCAAAGCTGTCCCTTATAGCCAACCTGGAGGCACTATTTTCACGGACCCTCCTTTGATTTCCTCTGCCTGCAATATTCTCTCTCTGAATGTCCAAAACATTGTATCCCTTGCAACGGATTCCCTTCTTCTTTGGGATCAGAATGGTTTGTGTTAGCACCTCCCCCCTCCCCAGGCCTCAGCCTTGAAAGGCAGCAACCACAAGGCACTTCACGTCAGCACCCCCACAGGACCCTGCCCCTCTCGGGTGCTCAGTCATTACCCACAAGCTCAGAAAATGCTCTGGAGCACGACTCTGGAAAAAAAAGGAGTGAGAGCAAGTCATGATGGGGATAAGGGAATTAAGAATATTTCAGAACAAGGCCTCCATGTGTGTAGAAGACCGTCTTCGGGCAGCTCTCCTGCTGCACCCCCCAACCCCCTGCGTGGAAAGAGCTGCCTAGGGGCGTGCTAAACCATGGAGACCCTGAAGACAGAGCCGGCCAGCCCTCGCCACTGCCCAGCTCAGTTATCAGCAGTGTCCAAAAGAGGGGCGCACTTTTATTGTTGCATAAACAAAATTAGATGCAAACAAGCAAAGACCCTTAATTGATAATCTAAAGCTGCACTAGGCACTTCTTGCTCCAAATATCTCATCTACTCAAAGGCTAGGAACAAAGTTATGACAGCCACTCTGCAAATGAATGGAGTAGGGAAAGAGGGTTTAGTACAATTGTCCTAATCCTGGAGCACCCATTTTTTTTTTTTTACAAAGATTTTATTTGCATGAGAGAGAGGATAAGCAAGGGGAGGGGAAGGCAGAGGGAGAGAGATAAGCAGACTCCTCGCTGAGCAGGGAGAGGCGGGAAGCAGGGCTGGATCCCAGGACCCTGAGATCATGACCCCAGCCAAAGTCATCCACTTAACTTCTGAGCCTCCAGGTGCCCCCTTGGGCACCCACTTAAATATCACTGTGTGCCCAAGACATTCAGAACAACCTGCTAATACCAACTCAGCACCTGAGCCAAACTCCTGTGGTTGTCCATGTCAAGTGCTATCATCTGCATTTTTCAAGTGGAGAAACAAGGACATTCACAAGTGATTTTTCAAAACCCCAAAGGAAGACAATTTAGATGGAGACTGAAAAATCCAAAGCTCCCCACCAGTCAGCTCATCACTCTACCTGCAAATGTGTTTTAACCAAATCTAAGACTGCGATTCTAACAAAAGGCTGTTTCTATGAGGATATCAAAAGGAGAAGAATAAAGGCAGGGCTGGAGCAGGTTCCACTTAATCAATCATTCAGAGCAACTGCCTTGTCACATTTCCACGTTTCAACACACACACTGGAGTCAGAGTTCAATGGTCATTCTTCTTTTTCTTTTTAATGCCACAGTATTTATTTTATATGAAGCAGAGATGGCCCAACTGTTAGATAAGGACCACGGCCTTACGGGGCACCAAGGATGGAGGGAGCTCTGAAATCTGCAGAGGACAGAGGACCTTCTCCAGCTCGAGGGATGGGTGGTGTTTGGATTGGTGCAGAGAGATAGGGACGGAGGGGCAAGCCAGGCCTGGGGAACAAGGTCCTGGTTTGTTGGCGATTCTATCAAAAGCCTGGAGGGGCTCCTGGGTGGCTCAGTTGGTTAAGCATCTGCCTTCGGCTCAGGTCATGATCTCAGGGTCCTGGGATCGAGTCCTACATCAGGCTCCCACTCAGCGGGAAGCCTGCCTTTCCCTCTCCTATTCCCCCTGCTCGTGTTCCCTTTCTTTTTTTTTCTTTTTTTTTTTAAGATTTTATTTATTTATTTGACAGAGATCACAAGTAAGCAGAGAGGCAGGCAGAGAGAGAGGAGGAAGCAGGCTCCCTGCTGAGCAGAGAGCCTGATGTGGAGCTCGATCCCAGGACCCTGGGATCATGACCTGAGCTGAAGGCAGAGGCTTTAACCCACTGAGCCACCCAGGCGCCCCTTGTGTTCCCTTTCTTATCATCTCTCTGTCAAATAAATAAATAAGATCTTTTAAAAAATCTTAAAAAAAAAAAGCCTGGAGAATTTGGGTTGGAAAGCTCCATTCCAACAGCTGGTACCAACTGGCAATTCACACTCATTAGGCAAAGAAAAGACCAACAAGCCACTTTGCCTCAGTGTGAGAGGAGGAGCTGGGCTCTGCACTCCTACAGGTGTCCGTCTGAATGTACACACTGCCCCTGCCTGGCTCTCTGACCTGAACCTGACCCCCTAGAACCTGAGAGTGGCAGCTAGCAGAGATAGGGAGCTTTCTAATCTGTGATGTTATAATACCTTCTGAGGGAGAGCCCCCAAATCAACACATAATGCAGAACACTAGTTAGCTTCAGAAGTCCCCTTGAAAGATTGGGTGTCTCTCAAATAAACACCTGTTAGAACACAGTTTATCTGATTCGGCTCCGTGGTGGGGGGGAGAGACAGAAGAAGAAGAAAAACAATCATGGTCCAGAAATGTCCCCATAACACTGCCACCAATAAACCAGCCCTCCCCCTCCTGGCGCCCCGGCAGAGGCTGCTAATTTATCACAACGTCCTGCCATCAGCCTAAAAGTGGCTTCAGAATCTTTCTGAACACAGCATTTCAGGCAGCTGCTTCCAATCAGATCAGCATCAACACAGGCAACGAGACTCATTTTCTATTCCAATGTTGTTTAATCAGCAATTTATAACAAACGTGAGGCTCTCGGCTGTGGGGCATGAATGGTTCATCAGGCCTTAGCACAGTCTTGATGACATATTCTTCAAGATTACTTCCCGCCCCCAACCCCCGCCCCCGTTTCTCTGATTGCATGCTTACCCGAACACAGTTACAACTGACTTGCCAGTTAGATTTTCTTAATGGGCTGGAATCCACCGACCAGGGACCACGAGTGAGTGCCTGATGGCCAGAGCAGTCATACCTGTCATTGCGAAGCTGACAGGCTGGTCGGATTGGCGGTAAGTCCATTCCCAAACCCGCTGCTCTAATTGTTCCTCCAAATGGAGTTACCTGGCCTACAAGCTGAGTACCAGGCCCGCCCCCCCGCCCTGACCACAGAGCACCCATATGAGCAGCTTGCCGACACCCCCAGACAACAACCTGATTTCTTTACTTTTCCTGACTGCAACAAGACTCAGTTTCTTCATCTGTAACGTGGGCGTCTGCTGGGAGCCTCCCATGAGCTGAGCCGTGAAAATTACACAGCGTAGTGATTGACACAGGGCAGCTACGCAGCTACTCCTTACCATCAATGGTCTGCCACTCCCCTTCATTAGCATGTCATCGGTGCTCACCTGAGATCTGCAGGGTTTCCCTAGCTGGTTTCCATTCCCTACCACTCCAGGGACCCCTCTTCCTCAACCCTGCCACAGTGAGCACTCTGATCATGGCTCTCCAACACCTGCAGAATGAAGTCCACCATCTCAGGCTGATGCTAGAAACCTCATAGCCTAGCCTCTGCGCACCTCTTCATAGTCCTGTCCCACCCCCCACCTGTCCCTGAACACCTGCACCACGCGCCTTTCCCAGATACACGGGGCACTTCTGCGTCCTCCCTGCTTTTGCTCATGCTTTCTCTGCAGCCGGCGTCCTCCCAACCCCTGCTTCGTGAAATGCGACCAATTCTTCTCTTCCCCCATGAAGTTTCCCTGACAAACGCCCTTGTTCAACTGACAAGCAGAATTAATTCTTCCCCACTCCAGCCTCCCACTAATGAGCACTCACCCCTTCCTGAGGGTCATTAACCCTGTTTCCTACTCAGTAAACTCGGTTGACCTGAACTGAAGTTATGTGGAAAGTAGGAAGGTATTTTTTAAATTTCCAAAGTTCTTAGCATGTTGGGAGCTACTGATCCACAGAAGAACTTGTGATTCCTGTGTGTGTGTGGGGGGGGGTGGTATATATATATTACTATGTATTATATATTTGATATATAACAAATACATATAATATATAACATTATCTACATACTATATACAATATATATACGTATATATACCATTATCTATATATTATATATAATATATATATACATATATACATATAAAAAACATTTCCTGATACGCCAGGCTCTATCTCTTGCACTCCTTCCCAAACCCTAGGACATCTGCTATTGTCTCCAGTTTACAGATGGGGAAGCGGAGTGTGGGGAGGGTCTACAGCTGGCCCAAGGGCACCAGGTAGGAAGTAGCAGAGCAGGGACTCAAACCCAGGGGAGTTTGGCTGCAGAGCCCATAGGCCTTCAGTGTTGCCTGGGTGAGTTTACCCACACCACAAATAAGGCAGACTAGTTGGGAGACAGGCGCACAGAATAATAATTTCCGTGCGACTGGTCCTTGATATGAGGAAGACACACAGCGGCCAGCACCCATCTGTAGAGGGTCAGGGGACAGAAAGAAGTCGGCAATCCACCCATGGGACTTGAACCAGTTAATTCAGTGCTCGGCCTCTGTTATATTAATATTATATAATTATTCTATAATAATAATAATAAAAACTATATTATTCTGAGACAGAATAGGGACAGGACTGGAGGCCCGTTCCAAAAGCCTAATGCAATGTGACTGTACCATAAAGGAAAAAATCCCTAAAAAAAAATTCCTGAGTTTGTGTTTATTGAGCAGTATATCTTACAGGAACACAGAAAACAGGACACTAACTTAAAGGAAGGAGCCAGCCACCCGAAAGAACTAGTGAGATCCAGACCAAAGCAATCTGCAGCAGAGATGAACAGATCTGCCTTCCAGTGACCTTTCCATCATGTAAATGCTAAAAATCATGCGCAGGGGTGGAGATTTCACATGCTAATGAGACGTGCAATGTATGGAAAAGCATGATCTATAAGGTACGGAAGCGCCAAGAAAACCTCACCTTTACCTGCTTAAACATTGTCCCTTCCCCCGCTAAGTTTCTTAAAAAAAAAAAAAAAAGATTTGTTTATCCTTTATGTATGTATGTATTTATTTATTTTTTAAAAGATTTTATTTATTTATTTGACGGACAGAGATCACAAGCAGGCAGAGAGGCAGGCAGAGAGAGAGGAAGGGAAGCAGGCTCCCTCCCAGGACCCTGGGATCATGACCTAAGCGGAAGGCAGAGACTTTAACCCACTGAGCCATCCAGGCACCCCTATCCTTTATTTATTTATCCATTTTAGAGACAGCGTGCAAGAGAGTGTGAGTAGGAGGGAGGAAGGGGGAGAGAAAATTCAGGCAGACTCCCCGCTGAGCATTGGGCCCCATGCAGGGCTAGATCTCAGGAGGCATGAGACCATAACCTGAGCTGAAACCAAGAGTCAGATGCCCAACTGACTGAGCCACCCAGGTGCATCTCCCACCTAAGTTTCTTTAAGAAACTCTTCCTGACCTTGCTTTCTATCACTGGGAGAGCCCAAGGGCCCAAGGGCCTGGTCAGTTCCACACAGTGTTTGCAAAGGAAGAGCACAGTTGTATCAACCCTGGCAGTGAAGCCAAGAAGCCCAGCCAGCTCCAGGGCTGACCCCATAGCCAGGATGGCCTGTGCACCAGGTGTTCACAGTCCGGCGACTCCAATTCCAGTCCCTGTTTCCACTTCAACCCAGCATCGCTCATTGACTTGCACACTCCACATTGCAACAGGGAGATTGCCTGGGATCCAGATCTTGGGAAAGACAAATAGCAAGTGAAGAATCCCAGGCCCAGCCACTGTCCTAGGCAAGAGATCAAGCTTTTCCTTCCTTCCTCCCCACTGTACCAGCACCTCACCCCACCCCAGGTCCCTATTCCATGAACCTGCCCTAAATCCCACTCCTTGCTTTTGCCTAAATCCTCAACTAATCCCATGCACGTAAGAATTATTTCCTTGCATCTGTACAATTCAAGACCCTATTATAAAGGCTTAAGTGTGTGCACTTAATAGAAGATTTTAGAGATCAAACCCCTTTAAGAACCTGAAGAATAATCTCGAATGGTGTAACTTCAGGCTTCACCTCGGACCCAGGGGGATAGTTTTGGAGGATGGGGATTCTCCCGGAACCCTCGAATCACACCGCTAGACAGAAATATTAGCCAGCCCCAAGGTGGGACTTGCCAGTGATACACCCCCAGCCCCTCCCTACCCTTGGAGAAAAGGAAGGCCACAGGTATACACCATGACCCCACCCTACCCCAACCCGCTGGAGGGAGAGCTTGCCAGAGTGGGCAAGGGAGCTGGGCCCAGAAAGGCTTTTCCGAATAGCTGGAATCGGTTCGGTTGTTTGCAAATCATCATCACTCTTGATGATGTCTGCTGTCAGAGAACAGGACTGGACCGATGCCAGCTTCTTTTCAGCTTTTCTAGACATTAGCTTCCCAAAAGAAATTGAAACCAGGTACCCTCTCTTACAGAATCCACTCCTGGAAAGGGCAGAGCAGTTTCCTGACTGATATCGTCCTGGGCAGGGCCAGATAGGCTTCCCCGCCTCCCTCCTCTGTTTCCTAGTGACAACTGGTGACCACAGCTCTCTCAGGAGGGAGCCCAGGTTCCAGCCCCTGGGTAGGAGCACAGGGGTTGTTTGCTGATTTTGTTGGTCTTAATCTGCCCTTCAGCAAGTTCTCCCTCTGGCGCTGCAGGCTGCCTCCAGCTGCTGCCTCCATCCCGTCCCACCTCCCGCTCCACGCTGATTTCCGCCACGGGCTGGCCCGGCGCAGGAGCAGTAGGACGGCTTCCGCCCTTAATGCGCCGACCTCCGTCCTTCCTGTACCGTGACAGCAAATTCAGGAGATAAATCCGCCTCTACTCAGAGAGCCGGCTGTGGAGGGACAGCGTGGTTAGAGGTGAGCGGGAGGCAGGGAAGGAAACAATTCTCTTTCTCACCAGATCTCTAATTGGTTGTCGCTGCCTGTCAGAGACAATGATGACAAACTTCGAATGTGCCCTGAGCCTCCGTCCTCCCTGGGCCAGTCATTCGGCCAGCTGGGCCATTAGCCTGTGGCAGCCGACTCCCCACAGGGCCTGTTGATTTATTTTCCAAATAAATGACCCAACATATCCCTAACACTCAGTTAATGCACTGGTTCTGACAAGTCAGCCCCACGTTCAAAACCGTGGCTGGTGCCAGTGAAAAGAGAAGAAATGACTCAAACGTGAGTCAGCTCCAGCCACCCCCTGCTCGGAGGAGATGAGTGACGTGTAAATAAGTGTAAAGAGAGAGACAATGAAAAGGCTCTAAAGGAAGGTTCCAAGAAAGTGCAAGGGGAGTTCTGAGTAAGGAGAAGCTACCTTGTGAGTTTTTTAAAAATCCCAGCAGCAGAGTATCTTAAAGGTCAACATGGAAACCACTAGGGCAATTTTTGATTGCAGGTTTGTGACCAAACTAGTGAGCAGGAACCGGTCCTGAGGTGTTTCTACAAGGAGTGTGCTACTCATTCATGAATGCAACCAACTTTCGCGAGCATCTGCTGCTTGCAGGGCACTGTGCGACGTGCCCAGGATACAACAGTGAAAGAGGCAAGCACGCTCCCTCCCAGGTGAGACAAATATAGTATAAAAATTTCCAAGTGCGGCCTGTTGGGTGTGCCCGAAGCAATTCTCATGCGGCCAAGAGGTAGGAAGCAGGATGGGAAAGATTGGGGGGGGGGGGGTCTCATTAAGGAGTCTGGATTCCATCCGAAAGAATGTGAAGCCGCTGAAGATTAGATTTACATATTTATTTTAGAGACAGAGAGAGCATGCAAACTGGAGTTGGGGCAGAGGGAGAGGGAGAGTCTCCAGCAGACTCCCTGCTGGGAACCAAGTCTGAATTCCATGAAGGCCTGGATCTCACAACCCTGAGATCATGCCCTGAGCTGAAATCAAGAGTCAGTTGTTCAACCTACTGTGCCACCCAGGGGCCCCCAAGCCACTGAAGATTTGAAACAGGGGACTGACGGGGTAAGACTTGACTTTCTACAAAACCACCATGGCTGTGTGTAAAGGAGGTGTCCTGGAGGGCAAGAGGTCCTGTAGGAAGACCATTTGTACTTTTTAAAAACTTAGAGCAAATCCAAGTCTCCCCCTTTGTGGCAATGCTACTGTCACAGGCTCACACCCGATGAGCTCTGCTGACAGCTCGTGTTCCAGAACCACAGTCTGCTTTATCCGTGTGGAGGTCCAGAGGAAGCCGCGAAGGATCACCAGCTGTGATTACACATTACTGTCCTGCATACGAATTGGGATTTTAGAGTGGCTTCTGTTTTCATTTTATTTTACCCATGACAATTTTTTAAGTAAAGAGCATCTGGGGCACTATCTATTTTCTCATTAAGTTGGAGAGTGGAAGGGAGGAGGGGATTATCAATATCCGGGCAGGGCTATGAAATAGATCATGCAGAACTATGTCAACAACCAGCCCTGTGTATCTCAGAGGGAAAAAAAAAAAAAAAGGCTAAGAACAAATGCACCAGAGGTCAGTGATAACTGGGTTGCCGCAGTCTAGTAGTAGGTAGTTCTATTTGGTTGCCCACTCCTGGGGTTTGGTTTCAAAGGCATTAGGAAGTCAGAGGTAGAGGAAGAAGTCAAATGATAGTGTGTCTAATCCCAAGATCATGTAATGCTTCTTGTGTGTCCCAGGGTAAAAATAACATTCTTACAATGGAATACAAGACCCTAGATGTTCTGTACCCTTGCCCCCTCCCCATTCTCCCTCCTACCACCTTTCTGACCTCACCCCTTCAGAGTCTGCCCTCTTCCCTCTGCCCCAGCCACACTCATCTCCTGGTTCTTCCCACTACTCTCATGGGCCTCAGGACCTTTGCATGTGCTATATCCTCCAAAGTTGCTCATGGCTCCCTCTCTCTCTCTCACCTCCTTCAAGTCTTTGCTCAATTGCTTTTTTTTTTCCTTAAGGGAGGTGTGAAAACCAATATTCTTTTTTTTTTTTTTTTTAAGAATGCTGCTAACCAAAGTCATCAGTGCCCAAGTTTCCCCCCAAAATCATAATGGATAAATCCAATCATCAGCAGTTTGACATTAGAAATGCTAGCCACACAAACAGTAGAGTCCTGATTAAAATGTCATCGACCAAGTGGTCCAGCCAGAAAGAAAAGCCTCCGATTCAATACCTGATTCAGATAATTGCTTCCCCAAATATCACAAATTCTCTTGGATTATACAGGTAATCCATCTCAACAGTGAGAACATAACTGAAAAATCTGTAGCTTCTCAACATCGACAAAGTCTAACATTTAAGATTCTTTTTTTTAAGATTTTATTTTATTTTATTTTATTTTTTTATTTATTAGTTAGAGAGAGAGAGAGAGAGCACAGGCAGACAGAGAGACAGGCAGAGGCAGAGGGAGGAGCAGGCTCCCTGCTGAGCAAGGAGCCTGATGTGGGACTTGATCCCAGGACGCTGGGATCATGACTTGAGCAGAAGGCAGCCGCTAAGGCAGCCGCTTAACCAACTGAGCCACCCAGGCGTCCCTAACGTTTAAGATTCTTGACATCAAATTGTAATCCTTATGAATGGTCTCATGGAATCTAAGTCTGAAACACAGCAGCCAAAGTGAGCTTCACGGAGACTCTCTGGGAGCACCTTATTGACACTGCGAATTTCCCAGGCTTCCTAACCCCCTTGCATGTTCCCTGCCCCTGCACTTCTCACCTTTCAGCAAAGGAGTATTTATTTATTTTGTTTCCACTCTGTCTCCTTACCCTGCTGGAGTGTAAACGCCAAAGGGCAGGGATCTGTGCCTGCTCTGTTCCCTTCCCTGCCTTTATTTCCAGTGCCTACAACAGAAGACATGATGAATGTTTATTAAACGCTGAACAGACCTTGAGGACAAAGATTTTCAGTGCCTTTACCTTTAGAAGGCACCCAATTGTCTTACTTACTTTCTTTTATTTTTTTGGCAACAGCAACAACAACAACAAACAGCCTTTCTCAATAGGCTTCCCTTCACTTAAATTCAAAATAAGTCAGCTGATTTTTCAAAGACACTGGCCAAATTATTTGGGAGGAAGGGGTGACAACCTGGGTTTTAGAAACTAATTCTAACTGACCCCTGAAGTCTAGGGTCAGCTGAGTTGATATGACCCTGCTTATAAAACACAACCTTCCAGGGTGTCTGGGTGGCTCAGTCCTTAAGCATCTGACTTCAGTTCTGGTCATGATCCTGGGGTCCTGGGATTGAGCCCCACATCAGGCTCCCTGCTCAGCAGGAAACCTGCTTCTCCCTCTTCCACTCTCCCTGCTTATGTTCCCTCCCTCTCCCACTCCCCCGGCTTGTGTTCCCTCTCACTATGTCTCTCTCTGCCAAGTAAATAAATAAAATATTAAAAAAATAAAAACAAAACAACCTTCCATGCTTGTGCTTCCTTTTCTACTGTTTTCATGTTCAGCTGCACAGCAGACCCAGTAGCCAGGAAAAGATATGGCTCTCCCTAGGCTATTTGGGTGGTGAAAGTCATCACACTCATTTTAAACATTTGTCATGCCCATTCCTTATTCCTGCAAGACATCTTGTCTTGGGTCTCATGTCTGCTGTGCCACTCACGTCCCCTCCCCAAGCTCTGAGTTCTGTCATGAACAGCCTCCAAGACTCCCTTTGCAACCGTGGCCTCAGATTGCCGGGTCAGTGAAAGGAAAAGCCTCAAATGTACGTAACCTGGCTCCTGCTTGCTGCCGGTGAGGCTCAAAGCTGGAATCCTGAGGTTCCTGCACAGTCCCTCCCTCTCCCGGGGAAGAAAATCAATCACCAGGAAGACAATAGTGAAGATGTGAAACCGCTAAAAAGAAATCCTCACTTCATGTGGTTTCCCTTGTACCCACACACGTCTACACAGGATAGACAGCTCAATGCTTTTCCAGGTGACTACACTAGGGTCCCTCCGAGCATGTGGTCTGGGGTCTACCCCTGGCCTCTGAATCCCCCACCCAAACCAACAACCACACCCTGACACAGGACACGTTAAAAACAGTCGAGCGGCATTGCTGCTAGATAGTGATACATCCTACCATCACAGGAGAATTGGAGGTGGGATAGGGTAACCCCCTGTAACGCTCCATTGCTACTTAAAGAATTTCCATCAGACCCCAGCTCCCAGAGCCACTCTGGAGCTTTTGCCCCTCGTTCTTAGACTTTTCCCAATCTAGTAAGTTAGAAGCATAAATCCAAAGTTTAGTGCTTCAAGAACAGGGAGAGCGCCACGGTGAGGTAACTGACTTTTGTGGGTCATTGCGAACAGGCAAGCCCCCCTTCCAAATGAGGCCAACCCAGGCCCCCTGTCAGAGCAGCCTAAATTCTCACATCTCTTTATTCTCCTCCAGGGCCACTGGCCTGTGAAAACACAAACTGAAATAGACACTGCTCTGTAGACTCAAAGGGAAGCTTCTAGAATCTCAATAGACCAAAGAAGGAATAGAATCCAAAGATCCTTCTTCCCAACCCCTAATGCAGACAAGACAAAATTCAGAGAACCAGGTAGGTGACCTCCATCTGACAGCAAATCTTGGGCTGCAAAACACACGAACCGGACTAATTGAGTCAAGGGGCCACCTGCCACCTTCAGAGACCAAGCGATAGAGTGCTGACACGGCTCTAAAGCCTGGAGCCCAGGAGGGGGGGCGGGGGGGGCGCAGGTGAGCACGCAGAACGCTCCCTCGCCGGCTCCCCGCCTTCCCGAGCACCACCCGTCCCTCCAGAGCACCTGCTCGAGCACTCACTTTGAGGAAGCCCCTCCGGAAGGGCATGCTGGTCCCCAACCAGGATCCTGCCGGGGGTCCGTAGCGGTCCGCTGTGGGAGCAGCTGGGGCTGCGGGGCACGCCGCGCCTGTGCCGGGCTGGGGGGCCGTCTGGAGGCAGGCGGTCACGGCGCGCGGCCCTCCGACGGCCTTATCGGCGGCAGAGGCGCGCTATCGGGCGGCCCGGGAGCTCAGCGCGCGGGCGGAGGGGAGGCGCCCGCCTGTGGCGGGCAGATTACTGCAGCGCCCCGGCCCGCTCCCGCTCCCCCGCCGGCGTCCTAGCCCGCTCCCCAGGCCGCGGCCGGCGCGGCCCCTGCAGACAGCCCCCCGGGGACCGTGAGCCAGGCGGGCCAGCCCCTCCCCCAGCTGCGCCACAGGGAGGCGAGGGGAGAGCCCGCCCGCAGCCTTTCCCCCTCCGCCGACCAGCGTTGGGTTTGGGGTGCGGGTTTGGGGTGCGGAGGTCTTGCAAAGGCGGGGCTGCGCAGAGGAGGCTCCAGGAGGAGGCGAAGCCCCCAGGTGGGGGCAGCTGGCCTTGCATGGGCAGAGGATTGTGGGGGAGCCACTGGCCTTCTGTGCTCCCCAGCCCTGGGTCTGCAGGGACCCGTGGGTCTGGCCCTGTTTTTCACATGCTTTCACGGCGAGGGGGAGGGGCAAGGGGGGAAAAAGGGGGCTGTGTTCTTTAATTGCTGATTTGCAGGGAATCTGGGCACAACCTTAATAACATCGGGGCCAAAAAATTACAGCGTTCCTGGGAACCAGAGGTGAGTCACCACAAACAACGGCCAGGAGGGAAGGGGGGCCCAGGCAGCTCCCCACCCCACAGCGGCCAGGAGGTGGGGGCTGCCCACAGAGCCCCAGCTGGGCCGGTCCTGGCAGAGCTGTTGCAGGCTTGCCTTGGGAAGGCTCCTTTCTGGGCATCTGTGCCTCCTACAGGGGGATGGGGCGCATCTGCCGAGTGGCTTTATCTGCTGAGAACACTGCGCCCCTGGAGTACCAGTTGGTGGCTGGCAGAGGGGACCCATGACCCAAAGAAGCTGAACTGTAAGGACCCAAGAGTGGTAGGCAACCTGGGACCAGGCAGGCTCCCTGGGGCTTCCTGGAAGTTGCCTCACCTAGATGGGGCTGCTGCTTCTGTGCCATGTATCCTCACTTCCCTTTCCAGAGGTGCACAGACCCCGCTGTCCGAGTCTGCCTGGAAAGGGTCCCTCCCGCCTTGCTCACATGCCTCTCAGCCTGCCGCAAGCCTGAGACTAGTCCAGGTCCCCTGACAGGCAGCCATCCCGCTTTGGAGCTTTTCTGCAGATCCAAACGGGTCCAGCTGTAAAGGCACAGCTGTTGTGGAAAACGCCACCGAGGGCCGCTCTGTGGCCCTCTGTTTTCCACAGCAGCTGGAAAGCCTCCCAGTGGAGGCCAAGGCCACCTCCAAGCAGACCAGCACCTGATGTGGTCTGGCGAGGGCAAAAGTAGGTTCTAGGCCACACCTAGACTAGAATAACCACCACAATCATTACTGCACAAGTCCTCACAGATGTCTATTGAAGCATATGATTCCAAACAATGGCTTTTTTTTAAGGGGTCCAGAAGCCTAAAAGATGTAAAAGCAAGTCCCAAACAACTCTGCCACAGGACAAATGGTCTTCCTTGGCAACAACAACTGGGCTAGGCTAGCTGGTGACGTAGAGTCCTGCCGCCCTGTACCCGCCTCAGGTGCAGGAGTGGCTTTGGATTCAAGTGTAGGGGAATCAGTACATAGCATGCGCTCAGTAAAGGTTTCTGGAATGGATCTATGGCTGTCACCAGCAGCATGATAAGAACAAGAAGCCATTTCACCATCCAGAGAGGAGAGACTAGTTTCCAGTCTCTGAGGGAGAAAATGTCAGCAAGTAAACCTGGCACGTAACACAATTTAGAAAAGGCCCTGTGAGTAGAAACTCATCTCAAATCTTTGGCAAGGGTGGACATCAGGCAGGCTTGGTTCTTTGTGTGAGGTCCTTGTGTGGTGCTTCCTGCAGCAAGACAGTGCCTCCAGGATCCCTGGGCCCTAGGCTGCAGCAGCTGCGTGGCTCTGGGAACCAGGGCACCTCAGAACTTTAGCCCAGAAGGGGTACCCTCCCCTTGGCAATGCAAGACTCCTCTCCCGCGGAAACACAGAGGGGGGTGGGAAATGGCCAGGCACACGTGGGGCCAACCAAACAACCAGGCTAAAGGGAACGGGACCGCACACAAGCCTCTGGGTCTCGAATGACTGGACCCACGATGGGCTTGAGATCCCCGAATTCCTCCCTGGAGCAGGGCTCCCGGGACAGTCAGGCTAGGGATGGGTGTATTTTGTGATGTGGGCTGAAGTGGTATTTGTCACTCTCTTGTCAGCAGATCTGCCACAAAATACCTTTCTCTTTTCTTAACCTCTAAAAGGGAGCCGCAAAGCCGGCCCAGTGTGCAAAGTGCAGGCCCAGGCCATCTCGGGATTTCGAGGATGCCTTGAAAATTTCCCTCCACCCCAGTCCTTCCCAAGCTCCTCTGCTCTTGGTTTGATTTGTTTACAAATAAGCTCATACCCAGTTCTTACTGTGTGGTAGGGGCTGTTCTGAGCACTTGACATTCACTCATACAATCCTTATAATTTCCCTGTGAGGGATTCACTCTCATTAGGCCCAGTTTACAGATGAGGAAACTGAGGAATGAAGCGATCAAAAAACTACTTAAGAACAAGCAGAGAGCCAGTTTCCAGCCCAGGCAGTCTGGATCTAGGGTCTGGAGGCCAACTCGGTCACTTTGCTTGGGGATCGATGCTTTAATTTTGTTCACAGCCAATCCATTTTCTTTAATATTAATTAATATTAATGTTAGTATTAATTAATTGTCCATTAATTGATTTTCCTTAACAGGAACTTATTCATTCCATGACTGATAAGCACAGAACTCAACAACTGTTGAACATTTCAAGTTCTCTTGTTTCAGGTTCTATTTTTCAAAGATGATAAATAAGTCAAGTTTTTAATAGGTTTTTCATAAAACTAATAAGACCTCCTCATTGAGAAACATTTGAAAATGGAAGGTAGTGCATACAGTCTTTCATCCGATTCCTTCTACCTCATGTCCCCACCCTCCCCGGGCAGATGCAAACACCATCCTGAACTTTGCATCTGTCCTTCCCTTGCTTCTCTTTATAGTTTTACCCCTTGTGTAGGTATTGCTCAGTTTTGCGTGTTTTCCTAACTTTGAGTAAGTGGAGTTATGCTGGAGAGACTCTTCAGCTTATTTGCATTTTTTTTAAAGATTTTATTTATCTATTTGACAGACAGAGATCACAAGTAGGCAGAGAAGCAGGCAGAGAGAGAAAAGGAAGAAGGCTTCCCGCTGAGCAGAGAGCCCGATGCAGGGTTCGATCCCAGGACCCTGAGATCATGACCTGAGCCAAAGGCAGAAGCTTAACCCACTGAGCCACCCAGGTGCCCTGCGGTGGCACCCTGCTTATTTGCATTTTTTAAAAAGACTTTAGGGGCACCTGGGTGGCTCAGTGGGTTAAGCCTCTGCCTTCGGCTCAGGTCATGATCTCAGGGTCCTGGGATCGAGCCCTGCATCGGGCTCTCTGCTCATCGGGGAGCCTGCTTCCTTTTCTCTCTCTGCCTGCTTCTCTGCCTACTTGTGATCTCTGTCTATCAAGTAAATAAAATAATAATAATAATAATAAAATAAAAAAGATTTTATTCATTTATTTAACAGAGAAAGAGACAGCAAGAGAGGGAACACAAGCATTGGGAGTGGGAGAGGGAGAAGCAGACTCTCCGCTGAGCAGGGAGCCCAATGAGGGGCTGGATCCCAGGACCCTAGGATCCTGACCTAAGCCCAAGGCAGATGCTTAATGACTGAACCACCCAGGCACGAGCTTATTTGCTTTTTTTTTTTTTTAAGACTTTATTTATTCACTTGCCAGAGAGAGAGAGAGAGAGCGACCACAGGCAGACAGAGTGGCAGGCAGAGGCAGAGGGAGAACAGGCACCCCTGTTTGTTATAAGTCTTAATACCTCCTTGCTTTAGTCCTCTTTAAAAGTATCAAAGCTTTTCACCTTAAACAAGTAGAAAAAGAAGGGTATAATAAACCCAAGAAGAAAAAAAAAATTAAGAGATCAGAAGCCAATGAAATCAGAAACAGAAAACAACAAAGAAAATCAGGAGACTGGCTTAGACACAAAACTGGACAAACGAGAGTTGGGGTCTATTTATGCCTTGCATTGAAATAGTTAACTTAATAATTAATTTTAGTTTTTGATTCATAAGTTAGGAAATTCATTTTTGGGATCTTAATGTAATATTAGCCCTTGTACTGAATCATCATATCTAGTTCTGTATTTATAAACTACTTAGTTTATATTATAGACCTGGGAATGTTTCTTTTGTAGCCCATCAATTTCACACTTAAATAAAAAGCATGTGTTTTGAATATGTAAAAAAAAAGTATCAGAGCTTCTCTTGGCCCTTTACTCTTCTGTGTACATTTAGGAAAATGCCACACACACAAAAAAAAACTAGAGATTTTGATTGCAATTACATAGAATTCATTTATCAATGTCCAGAGAATCAACTTATGATATTAAATCTTTCAACTGTATATGCATGGTACTGTGTATCTGTATATACATTCATATCTTTAATGTTTTATAATTTTATAATTTTCCCCATAAAAGATCTTTCCCATTTTTTTAAGTTTTTTTTTTCCTTGGGAGCTGGTTATTTTAATGCTGTTAAAAGTGAGATCTTTTATTTGATTATATTTTTGCTTGGTTATTGCAGTATATAGGAATATTATTAATTTTGTATCTTGAACTTGTAGCCAGCAGTTGTGTTGAGTCCTTGTGTTAGTTCTAATAGTCTGTGTTCATAATTCTCTTCGATTTTTCTCTACAGACATTTATTATTCACAATTGAGGACACTTTGATTTCTTTTGCGTGTTTTGTACCCCGTTTCCTTTTCTTGTCCTATTACATTGGCTAAGACATCCAGTACACTGTTGAATGGAAACAGTAATATCAGCATATTTATCTAGTCACTGAATTAAGTGGGGCTGCTTTTAAAGCTCCATTAGTAAGTAAGAAGCTGTGTAGGATTTGTGGGTACTATTTAGTAGTTAAGGAGGATAGATTTTTGGTGTCAGCCTTTATTAAAAGTTTTTAATCAGGAATGAATGTTGAAATTAAAGTCTTTGTTTTCCTTTTCTGTGAAGTTGCATCATTAATAGATTTTTCCAAGGCTGAACTATCCTTGCATTCCTGAATTAGACTCTTCTTGGCCATCCTGTAGTACTTTCAGCATAGCACCAATGAATTAGAGTTGCAAGGTTTTATATAGGATTTTTGCATTCATAAATCATATTGGTTGTATTAATTTGGTACTGCTGCATGCCACATTACTCCAAACTTTTAGGCATTTAAAATACATGTAGATTTCTTACTTCACAGCTTCTGCACATCAGCAGCTCAGGACCAGTTTATCTGGGTGTTCTGGCTTTCACGACATTGCAGTCTTTCGTGAAGTTGCAGTCAAGATATCAGCTGGGGTTGCGGACATCCACCTGCTTCACTGGGGCTGCAGATTCCACTTCCACAGTCCTCAAATGCCTATTGGCAAAAAGCTTCAATTCTTTATCTCCTGGACCTATCCCTGTGTGTCCTCATGATGTGGCAGCTGGCTTCCCCCAGAGTCATCCAAGAGAACACAACAGAAGCCACAAGCGTTTTAATGACCTATTCTGGACATCACACATCATCACTTCTACCATCCCCTATGTGTTAGAAGCAAACCACTAAAATCCAGCCCACACTTGATAAGGGCATTGTCAAAGGAAGTGTGTCAAAGAATCTGTAAACCGGGGTGCCTGGGTGGCTCAGTGGGTTAAAGCCTCTGCCTTCAGCTTGGGTCGTGATCCCAGGGTCCTGGAATCAAACCCCGCGTCGGGCTCTCTGCTCAGTGGGGAGCCTGCTTCCCTTCCTCTCTCTCTGCCTGCCTCTCTGCCTGCTTGTGATCTCTTGTCTGTCAAATAAATAAATAAACTTAAAAAAAAAAGAATCTGTATACCTATTTTAAAACTACGATGCTGGCCAGTTATTTTCTTTTCTTATCTTTTGATGTCTTATCATGCTATACTAAACTCATAGATGAACTGAGGGTTAGCTTTCCATCCTCTTCTAGTGTCTGCAATGATTTGTCTATGAGGGGCGTTCATTGTTGCCTGCGAAATCTAGTCCTCATGTTTTAATCCAAAGAGACAGTGACTACAGGGGAGGGAGGCTACTGATTTGCTTTATTTAATGTTATACATGTATTCAGGCTACAAGTTTGTTAAGATATCAAAATCTGGGAAACATATTCAAGATATGGAAAACTTTGCTCTCATTCTCTTAAACCTCTCTTAAACATCTTGATCCACTCAGCATTCCCCTAAAGTGCTGTAAAATACTTACATTCAGGCAAAACGTAAAATAGAGAAGTGACCTCATTTTTTTAAAAAAGGATTTCACCATGAAAAGTTGGAGAAGTTAAAAGCTTAAAAAATTTAAGTTGTAGGCACTTAGTTAATAAAGAATAATCCAGTGGTAGGCTCCCACTTATTCTGGTAAATTTAAGATAGTGGCTTGCAAACTTTTTGGTTCTTAGGACCCCTTTACCCACTCAACATAATTGAGGACCCCATAGACCTTTTTTGTAAATATTATTTTTATCAGTATCTACTGTGTTAGAACTTAAAACTGAGAGTTTTTAAAAACTAGTATGGCGTGCCTGGGTGGCTCAGCAGGTTAAGCCTCTGCCTTCGGCTCAGGTCATGATCTCAGGGTCCTGGATCGAGCCCCGCATTGGGCTCTCTGCTTTGCAGGGAGCCTGCTCCCCCCTCTCTCCACCTACCTCTCTGCCTACTTGTGATCTCTCTCTCTGTCAAATAAATTAATAAAATCTTTTTTTAAAATAGTGTGTACTATTTCATTTAGACATAGCATAATAAGCCCATTTTACATTAACACAGATAAAATTTTCATGAAAAATAATTATATTTTCCAAAATAAAACAAAATTTACCAAGCAGGGGATTGTTGCTTTATACTTTGCAGATCTGTTTATAATCCTAGTTTAAGAAAAGACAGCTGAATTGTCATGGCTCTTTCAGCATTCAAGGGCTTGCCGTATGTTGTTTGGGTGGCGATAGATGATGCCCGGAGACCTGGTCTCAGTCAGGGAAGGTGGACTGTTTTCACATGTGTTCCATTAACGGAGTGCATTCTTGTTAGCACACCAAAACTCCACAAGCGGTCCTCTCTTAAAGGTTAGTTGCAGTGTGAATCTCGTCAAGTATCAATGAACTTTTCCTGTTCTTTACACTGTGAGAGAATGAGAGGGAAAGGCCAAATGACATTTAGCGTGATGAGAACAGGCTTGGCCTCAGGAGCTCGGGAAAGGGCTGGGTGGCTCCCTAAGTCCTTTGAAACTGCAGACCAAGGTAGTCAAATAGTGTCTGATGCTGAGACTCCCACACCAGAGGATGAGAGACTGGACAGGGACTCCTGGGTCCTCACCGTGAAAAGGAAACTGCGTCTAGGGATTTTGCAGAGCAGAGGTCCCCGAATCCCTGCTTTTGCCACTACTCGGTGAAAAAAAGAGGAGGAAGATCAAGAAAAGAAAGAGGAAGAGCAGCCAGGCAGTGTTCTAAGGCAGCACTCCACTTTTGGTGGTTGGGTGGGCTAATGAATCAATTGAAGGATCTTTCAGGTCCTTCCTGGCCCCAGAAGCCCCTTGTTTATGCTCGCATTTGGCCATTCTCTTAGTTGGACAGTCTCATCATCAAGAGACTTGTGAAAAAGGTCATCAAATTCAAATCAATAAAACTACTTCTTATCATTTTTTAAAAAAGATTTATGTATTTATTTGAGAGAGAGCATGAGCAGGGGGAGACAAGAGGGAGAGGGAGAGAGAATCTCAAGCAGACTCCCCCTGTTGAGCGAGGAGCCCAGTGTGGGGCTTGACCTCGCGACTCTGAGATCATGACCTGAGCCAAAATCAAGAATTAGATACTTAACTGACTGAGTTAAGTCAGCCTGACCCAGGCTCCCCTGGACTTCTTATTTTTATAAGAGGAGGGATGGAAGAATTCAATACTTGACCATAATAATAATAGCATTTTTAAGCACTTAGCATGTGCTCATTCATTCATTCACCCATTATTTCTCTCCTTCCTCCGTCTTCCCTCCCTCCCTTCTCAGTCGCTCTCCTCCTCTCTCTGTCTCTCTCTCCCTCGCTTTTTCTTTCTTCCAATACTCACCAAGAACTATTATGTGCCAAGCACGTTACCATGTACACAATAGTAAACAAAACAGACACAGTCTAAACACTTCCTATCCATTATTCACTTAGTAACCCAAAAACAGCTGGGATAGGCACTGTCATAACCGCCATTTTAGTGATGACATCACTGAGGTGGGAGAAGTACTTACCAAGTGCACAGAGCTAGAGAAGGAATCCAGGTCTCACTTGGAGCTGTTCCCCCATAACCACAATAGTGTATTGCCTCCAGAATGGCAGCGGGCCGCT